>RJWT010000122.1:57991-91901 GCA_004365215.1 Cuniculus paca
CCACTGTTGGTGGGAGTGCAGACTGGTGCAACCACTGTGGAGGTCAGTCTGGAGGTTTCTCAAAAAGCTAGGACTGGAAGTCCCATTTGACCCAGCTATTCTGCTTCTGGGCATATTCCCAGAAGAAGTGAAATCATCTTACCACAGTGATATATGTGCACCCATGTTTATAGCAGCACAATTTGTAATAGCCAAATCTGAAATGGAAAGTGGGCCTCCTGGATACACTCCCAATTTTCGATCTTACAGTGGGAAAGATCTTTAGGATGTAAGAGTCCAGTCTTACTTTGGAAGCAATTGGGCAAGCAATTATTGTGTTACTTCACAGATAAAAAACAAAGATTAGGAACAGGTAAGTGATTCACAGAAACTCACAGAACCTACAAGTGCTGCAGCCAGCATTTGAATGCCAATCGCCTAGTTTCTATGGTTTTCTTCTTTGTTACTCAAGAGTGCATACCTTGATCTTTATCACATGTTGTAAAGACACTAAGCATTTAACGTCAGTTATATGTAGTTGGTAAGACTGTAGATGATATATAATCTTGCTTTTAATTAAATGTATGTTCTAGTTTTCTAAAACACTGCAATATTAATGTTGTAGTTAAGGTTATTGAAAATTTTTAATGAATTTCATCTTTTATAAAGAAACCATAATAGTATCTTTCTGATGCTGTTTAAGTTGTATACTTGAAATGTGAAAATATAGTGAAAGCACTTTAAAAAGAATTTTTTTACGAAGGCCTCTTTTGTCAAATCAAAATAAACTCTGCTGTTAGAGGAGTACTAGTAGATATGTGAGTAACCATTATGTGTTTAGATGTGCGATTACATTAGACTTTAACCCATCTCCTCCCACATCTTTTTCTGAACACTGCCTTTGGATGTGATGCCAGCAGATGGAAATGATCACTTCTACCGAGGATTCACAGAGTCCTGATTTAGCACTTGGCTGTAGGATTTGGATCACTCTACTTACCAACTCTCCAGTTGAGCTGAGCTGGGCTGGGAGTACCAGTGGGGTCCGAGGAGCTGGAGAAGGCCATTGGAGACAGCAGTGACGCTAGTGGGTCATCACAGGTGTCTACAAGATTGAGAAGGAAACAGAAAAAGACAGCACAGAATCTGTTAGCAAAGTCTTCCCATGAAGAGCAACAATGTGACATTATCTACCATCCTTTGCAAAGTGCTTGCTCTAAGATTGGTTACTACTTGTGTCCTTAAATTCCTGCATCTACTTCTCATAAAAACCCCAATGGATAAGAATAACTTCCTTCACAATGAGAGAATGAAGTATAGAGGTGTCGAGGAAGGTGTCCAAGGCCACAACAATAGAAAGTAGCACAGCCAGAATTCTCACCCAGGTTTATTCAACACAAATCCCCAGCTACCATCACTCTTTCAAAGGACAATTTACACAAAGATTTCAAAGATTTAAATAACTGTTACTGTGCTAATTCAAGAACAAAGGAGACAACTAAAGAGGAGAGTATTATTTAACTTTCTCCCATCTTCTGTCCCAAGGACCCCCATAATAATTGTATCTAGTAAAACACAATAATTTTGACTAATATACTCTTCATTTTGTGAAAATCACTGGAAAATAAGTTACTTATTCTAACAGCTTATTGATAGACCATGAAGCAGATAGATGATAGTCCCAGATTTTGCACAATTTTGAATATTATAATCACCTCAGTAGTTATACGTCCAGTTGTCTTAAATGTGATAATTTTGCTTTCTAAAGTTTTTCTGCTAGTGTCTTAATGTGAGACAGGGCAGAACACAGGCAAAGAGGTGGTCTTGACAACATAGCTATGTCTCTCCAGCTTGGCACTAATGTCGTGACCAATCAATTCTTGTAGAGAGCACTGCCCTTTACTCTCAGCATTCTGGTACTTTAATTGGAATGTTCATACCCTCCAAAACTCATGTTGAAGACTTAACTTCATGGTAGCAGTACTAAGAGGTGGGTAACCCATGAGAGCTCCACCATCATAGGTGGCTTAACACCTTAGTAAAAGGGCTTTCAGTAGTGTGGTCTCACCTTCTTGTTTTTTGCCATGTAATGACACCACAAATGTATACTTCCTAGGTGCCAGTGAATGGATATTGAACTTTCTAGCCTTCAGAAATGTGAGCCAATAAATGTCTGTTCATTATAAGTAATGTCTGTTCAGTATAGTCTCAGGTATTCTGTTACAGCAGCACAAAGCAGATTAAGATGTTTGGTCACCATAATGTTCTGTACTAATTCACTTATGTGTTTGTGTCTCTCACCAAGAAACACATTTCTGTGGTCTCCTAGCAAACACTATGGGCATGATACTTCTTGAATAAAGGTCTGTTGAAAGAATGAGACGGTGAGTCACAAGTGAAAGAAGAGAAGAAAGAAGCAATGAATCAATCAGTCTGTCAGTTCTACAGCAGTCAAATTCTTTTCCTAGTTTTCCATTTTGTACAAAATTGACCTTGCAAGACATTGACAAACGACCTCATAAAATTTAGATATACTTTAGTCCAAACAAATTTGAAATATGCTATTCAGTTTCAAGGTAAACTTCATGGTAGTAAAGGCTCTCAGGAGTAATTAATTTGACTTTTTATAAAAGAATATTTACACAAGATTATGCATGTTTACCTAGGAAGTCTGAGCTGTATTTCATCTAATTGCAGGGAAATTAATTAGAAATGTAAGGATTAAATTCTTGTTTGATAAATGTGTTAGAAAACCAACTGCAAGAGTGTATTTTGAGTTTCTCTCAAACACAAATGTTTGGAAAGTGTTTTGAGGTATTTGACAAACACCAAACACAGCTCATCCTCACTGGAGAGGAATAATATAAAAATCACAGGAAAGGCACACTGGTGGTTATGGCTAATCTCCTAATAGAAAGCAAAGACATGTCACCTGTACTCTTGTCATAGGATGCCACTGAAGGAAGCTGCACACACATACTTCAAAGCACTTGTTTGAAAACACACATTTGTTACTCTATTTATATATTAGGAAACAGTCTGAACATGATGCTGATCTTGTATTTGCCTATGACTCCTTTATCATCAAGAAACACGAGTGTCAAAAAATGAAAACTACAGGAATATTCAAAGTGTGAATACACACACACACACACGCACACAGTCATCAATCATCAACACAAAGTCTCCATTTAAAGCTCTGTTGAATCTTGCTCCTCCACAGCTGTGCTCTTAACCATCTTCCCATTTCAGAATTGCTCTCCTTCACCTCACAATAACTCTCAGCCTTCCTAATACCAAAATCCACCACATTGAAAACAATTTCAAGGCAAAGAACTACATTATTATACTACTCATGCACTTCTTAAATGTTTAACATGTGTACAATGATATTATCATTTTTATTAAGTTCTTAGAATATTTCAATGTGTGATATTTGTGAGTTGTCCCCTTAGGCGTATTTCTCAAGTCCTCACTTGTATGCAGTTCTTATTGTATATTTAACCAGTTAGTTTTACACATGTATAGGTTGCTCTGTAGCAGAACTGACTGTACACATGTAGAAATTTCAAGTCAACTCACATCACATATTACTCAGGAAACAAGCCTAGAAGTAAATTCTTTTCTTATTAAAGTAGTTCTTGGGTTCAAATACATAAATTCTTAAAATACCTATGAAGTAGTAGAAATGAAAGTTACATAATCATTTAAAAGTAATTGCGTCCAGACATTTATAAAGTTCTATTTTGTGTTTGTCCTTGGAGAGGCATTGGGGTAGATTTGAGTAAGACACAGTCTCAGATCTCAAGAACTATAAAGCAATACAAAGGTGTAAGTACATAAATGAACAAGACGGCTGCAAATGTTCACTAAGCTTACAGTGCAGCTCTAAAATGCGTTCCTCACGGTACACACGTGCAAGTCACCAACCTCTCAGGGGCACTGGTACTGGGGACAGCGAGCTCCAGGGACTGGGGAACTCTGGGGTCAATTACCAGGCTCCCACTGCCATTTCCTCCTCCAAACCCTGCCTACCTTGCATCTCTGCTTCTGTGATTAAGGCTCCCACTTGGGAAATTCACAAACTCTAAAAAAGTGATCTGTGCTGAAGACCAAGGCTCAGTGATGTTCAAGGGACTTATCTCCTTGTGGACCCTGTGAATCTCAGGAGGAGCTTTGAGAGAGCTGATGTGAACACCTGATCTGCCCCTAAAAATGCCAGGAATGGGAAATTTCCACATCAGAAGAAGAAAGATGATCTCCCTCTCCATCTAGAGCAGGGAATTAGGTCCCTGTGTCATCTCCCCGTCACGTGAACAACTCTGACACCCTCACATAAAAAGAAAATAGATCAGGCCCTTTCTCAAATTATTCCTGGTCACTGGGAGTTAAGGGTTTGCTATAAAACTGCTAACTCCAAAGGCAGGTATGAATTTAGACATGTTTCTGATTCCTAAAGTAGAGAGGAAATGATCCAGCACACATGAGAACAATAATTAGGCTTATTTGGGAAGTAGGGTACTAAAATTGAACCCAGAGACATCGGAATGAGCTCCTCCCCGCTCTGCCCCTGGCCTGCTTTCTAAGTGGGTAAGTTTCCTAGGCTGGTCTCAGACTTGTCATCCTCTTGTCTCAACCTCCCAGAGAACTGGGATTATAGGCATGCACCACTAATAATTATTAGTAATAATTTATTAATAATTAGTATAAATTATTAATAATTTATTTTGCTTTGTTTTATGATTTAGGATATCCTGGAGTAGAGATCTAGACCTAGGAGTTTCTGACCCTAGGCCTATTTCTTCTCTTGACTTGGTGACTTGAGATAAAGCATTCAAGTGAACTAAGCTTTATTTCAGTGGTTCATAGAATAAAGAATTCTCTCTGCCATATCCAGCCATACAATTCTTTTAAAGAAGGAATGAAAATAGATGGGAAAGCAAAACTCTGCTCGTAAAGTATGAAGCCCAAAAAGAGAACAGGAAGCAGTCTATGAATTGAATATCTTATTGCAATTGAGAGCAACTATTTTAACAATTTCATTTCTGGGATCTCATTTCTGTGCCATGAAAGATGCCCAGTTACTGGCATCACAGATAACTCTTCTGAAGGCTTGCAGTGGGCCAGATGAGGAGAAGACAAGGAAGAAAGGGATGGAAGGGCTGAGGATGGCAGAGCCACACTACCCTAGAGGGTGGGTGACCTGGCCATCCCATGGGGCACATGGCTGGGAGCCAAGGAAAGGAACACCACCTGGGCCACCTGCCCCCTAAAGTCCTTATAGAGAAACCCCACAGTCGCTTCATTTCAGGGTCCCCTTGCATTCAGCCTTCTGACAATATGTTGGCACCACATTAAAGGTGCCATGTGCGTCCTCCAGAAGTATACATGTGTGTGTGTGTGTGCGTGCATCTGTGCCCGTTCATCAGTGGTTAATGAAAAATGAAAGAAGAAACTGAGATCCAGTTGATGATTTTTGAAGGTTAGGAAAAAAATACTGAGAGAAATGAAATAGCAGTTTTCTTTCATATCCACTTCTACTGGGACCACCTGTGACAGATCATGTTGACTTTCTCGAGAATCATTTCCAAGAATGAATCAAACATCGTGAATGCAACAGTGTAGTAAAATACTCTCCAAAGGAGCTCCTGAAACCTTCCTTTTGTGAACCTTTTTCTCCCAAAACTCAGAGGAAGTCAAAAGGCTGTTTTAAAAATGGAATTCTTATTTTGTTTTGCTTGAGTTTATTGTGTGTGAATGTATCAACAACCATTTCGGAGAAAACAAGAGACACTAGAGTAGCCATTGTTAATTTCCTGTCGTCATGTTTTGAAGACCTATACTGCTTGAATTGTTCTGTTCTGATCTGCTTTGTTGTGTTTTACTCTTGTTTTGTTTTGTTTTTATTCTCTTTCAAATTAAAAAAAAATGAAATTCTTTATTTAAATCTGATTTATGATTCTTCATCTTCCTTCAACAAATAACTACATTGTCATTCATGTAGAGCCACTGCATCCCCATGGAGATAAACATCCACGTGTGTGTGTTCTATGTCTCTAGTCCATAATGGCTTACAGAACTCCAGGTCTGTTTGCAAATAACTTTATAGGCACAGAATAAGAAGCATCCAAACCAGAATGAATTTCTGAAACTGTGGAATTCAAGCCTTTTGCTTTACCAATAATGGGGTCGAGGCTTAGGGAGGTGACAGAACTGCCCACAAGGGGACAAGTCTGGACCAAAAACTTAAATTCATTCTGCACTGGCATCTACGGAAAGCCAGTTGTCTGCCACCATTACAGAAGGCTGATAGCCCTTAGGTCATCCCGCCTCATGACTGTCTCAATGGGTGACTCCTGCTCTCTCTCTCTCTCTCTCTCTCTCTCAATCCTGGATAAGGGGAAAGAAATGGACAAGTGGTCTGTAACTTTCAAGCAGTTGTTACTCCCACAGTTTCTCCTACCCCTTTCCTCATAGGTAAACAAATGAAAAAGGAATGACAAAGGAAAAAAGGCAAGAAGAGAAAAAAGAAACTTACGAGTTTGCTCATGGATATTTTTGCCTATACTCAAACCCTTTGTTTCACATTTTCGAGATGAAAAAGTAGGGATAATCTGTCCTTTTAAATACATGTCTACAGTTAAATGGTAAAGGTCCTCTTTCACATTAAAAGGTAGAGGCACAAAAAAAGATTTCTGCCTAAATGTAATATTTGCATGACTTCAGAGAAATTATTACTGGCTTTTTAAGGTGATTCTACTTTAAGTAACATTTTTGTTGCCAAAATAGGTTTTTATTCATTATTATTGAAGTAGCAAGAGAGTTACGTATGGTGCCAAAGTGAAATTGTGTGTATGGCCTTGATTACCACAGTAAATTGTCTGCATATGGAGATTTGGAGCTTCAAAGGTTCACTTGTATTTATAGATGAGATAAAATTCCCCTTAGCACTGCACACTTAATGGCCTACTTTGTTTAAAAGACATCAACCATGCATTTTGTAGAGTGCCTACAATGGTGCTTAGAAGTGATAACTCATGCTTTTAGTTTCATTTATTTTTCCCCTCGTTACCTATAATTTCATTTAGCAAAAGGCAAAAATAAATAGCGTCATATCCTTCTGGACTCTGACCCTATGCCCCTTCTCCAGTATGAAACCTCAAGGACAAACTGCTCAGTAACGAGCAGACCAGGAGACAATAGCGCTCTTAAGTGAGTCACGAAAAGGAGGGTCACACCTTCTCTGTCCTGACACCCATCTCCAAATGACTGTAAGACTTGTTTTTTGATCACCTGCTAGATATTCATGGTTAGGCTCTTCACTGTGAGAAGGCAGAATAAAGTCAAAGACATAGATCCTGAGCTCAAAACCCAAATATCTGTTGTACATTTGTTATACTAGGGAGACAAGGCGATATTTACAAATGTGAGTCTGATTTATTTCACTTGTGAGTATAGTTTCAAGTTGCCTCCACTTTCCTGTAAAAGCCTCAAGATTATCTTTTTTTATAGCTGAGTAATATTACTGTATGTATATATATATATGTGTGTGTGTGTGTGTGTGTGTGTGCAAGATAACTATACTATTAATCTGTTAGTTCATCAAAAAGAACAGTTTGTACTGTCATTGTTTGACTGATCATTTTTTATGCCTCGATCTTGTAACCTGAACAACTTCTAAGATAACAGTATGGAATGTATTGGCTAGTATTGATTTCTTACTGTTATTTTGGGTTTTTTTGAAATTCTGTATTATTTCTATCTTTTTTCTGTTTTGCTTTTTAAAATAAAAAGAACCCAAATATCGACTTAAAAATAAAGTAGTGCTTGTGCATAAACCTCTGCATTCAAACTCCAAACAAACGCACATCCTTTGGTTATGAACACTTACACGCAAATATCCCAAATAATTGAACCCAACAAAAAACACTGGCCTAGGATCCAGGCGTCCTGGGCCCCCTTCTCCTCACACTGTGAAGGTGGTCTCGTTTCACCTGTCTGCATTTCCAAATTCCCGGTCATAAACCAGCAAGAGCTATTGCTCATTTGTCCCCTTAACTCACTTTACCTGAGCACATACTAGACGCAAGGGCTTCTACCAGGGTTTAGAGACAGTGAAAATGACTGCAGCAAATCCCTTGACCATAGCCCAGATGAACACACCAAACCTGCACTGAGACACAACTGGTGAGGGTCAGATGGGGTCACAGCAGGCATACAAAAGAGGGGTTCATCCTGCTTAGGGATCAAGAGAAGGCTCTGGGATTCTTCCCAGGCTTTTTGGATAACGGGAAAATCTGACTACATTACAATCTTTCTTTCCTTATAAGAGCTGCATCACCAACAAACCCAGTAAGTGAAGGAATTCAGACACACACAAACGGCACATGGCTTCTCTCATGAAAAACTTACTATACTGCATGTATAAAGTAGGAAATAGAAAATAATAGGCAAAAAGAGGGAGAAAAAAACTGTGGTAATCCAGTATAGACAATGCATCTAAAACAGTGTTCTTTGATTTAGTACATATCTTGGTTACTTTTCTCTCGTTGCTGACACAAAATACTTGACATCCAAACTGAGGGAAGGAGAGGTTTATTTAGCTTACGGTGTGGGGGGTTTCAGTCCATACTTAGCTGGCTCCAAGGCAGAATGGCATTGCTGAGGCGCTGCGGTTCATGGCGGCTGCAAGCAGCAAGAGCAAACCGCGCCAAAGAGGAAAACACGCCCCCATTCCGACCTTACATTGTATGTCGGCTCCACCCCTGGGCGGGTGCAGAACTCATGCCGCCAATCCCAGCGCTAGACAAGGAGTCAATCACAAACGCTAGATTCAGCTGCTTCCATGACTACCTGAGGCTTGTGGGGCCATCTATACATAAACCCTAACAGTACAATTGCCTTACATGGTTTATATGTTGTTTGGTCTATTAGCCTGGTTTTTCATCGGTTCAGGTGCTAATTAGCTTTACAAAGTCTAATAAAGAAAGGAATTCGGTGCTGGGAAGATAAAAGCAGAGGGGAGGAAATGGGAAAAGAAGAATTGACATGTGGTATGTACATGTACCAATTCTTGATAGTGAATGCAATCACTAGGCACTGCAAACATGAACCGATAAAAATAAATAAATAAACAAATAAAATTTTAAAAAAGAAAAGTGGTAAAAAGGAAAAACAAAACAAAGAACACGGTAACTCTGGAGCATAGTGGTGCACACCAATAATCCCAGCACTATGGGAGGCTGAGGCAGGAAGAACACAGTTTCAGGCCCACAGTGGCAATACAATGACTTATAGTGACTCTGTCTTAAAACTTACTATGGGCTGAGAATATAGTTCAGTTCAACACCCAGGATCGCAATAGGTAAATAAATCAATAAATAAGTGAATAAATAAGTACTCAACGAACCAATAAAAGTAGAAAATTTTAAATATGATAAAATAAAAATGACTTGGGACAGCTCCCTATGAGGATCTTAGGTTCAATGCCCAGCGCCTGAAGGGAGCCTGCTGTTTAGGAGCCACCTGTGTGGGTGCTGGAGGAGCCGGGAGGGGCGCGCTCCCTGCGCACAGCTCCTGCCCTGGCCTTGCGCTGGGAGCTCCGCAGGCACCCGGCCTGGGGTCGCTGCCACTGCAAGGCGCGACTCTCGGGGGCACAGAGGTGCAAGCCCGGCGGGAGGAATGCAGAGCGGCTGGGGGTGCGGGGGAGGAGATGAACCCTCCAAGCCCACCGTGCGGACCCCTCTCCAGCGGCACCCCACTTCCGGACAGCAGGAGCGCATTCAGCTGTGAGGAGGCATCTGTTACTGCAGCCAAAACCACAAGTAGATTTCCAGTCGGGCACAGTGGTGCAGGCCAGTACTCAGCACTCCCGAGGCTGAGGCAGGAGGTTGCCATGTTGGAGCCCAGTGGGGCAATTTAGTGAGACACTGTCTCACACTAAATAAGTTTAAAAAAAAAAAAAAAAGGAGGTGGGGGTGGGGGATGCTATAGCTCAGTGCAAAGGCCTTGGGCTCACTCCCCAGAACCAGGGGGTAAAAAATTAAGAAAAAGAAAAAGATAAACATCTGCCCAATAGCTCTGAAGTAACTTTGCTAAATTGCTCTCCTCCTAGATAAGGCCCCCATCTGATTGATTGATTGATTGATTGATTGATTGATTTTTCTACGCTACCACTGATCTTTGCTTTGTTTTGCTTTTTTCTGATTCGCAGGTCAGGAATACTTTTTATCAGATTGCTTTGCTTATTTTCCATCTCTATTGCCGAATCTAATTTATCAATGTCAACTGCATTCCTCAAACATTCCATAAGCTGCCTCCTTCTGAGAGGCGAAATGCTGATGATGCCAACAGTGAGAGGGACCTCGCAGAACTGGAACTTGCTTCTTGGCACTTAGTATCCAGGATTCTATGTCCAGGGAATCTGATAAATGAAAGGGTCCAAAGCATTAGCCTGATAGAGTTTGTTTCTTTTTCCTTAGAAAAATCTCTAATTTTTTTCTAAATTTTTATTTTATTGTGTTTTGGTTACTTTTTTCGTTGCTGGCACAAAACACCTGACACCCAAACTGAAGCAAGGAAAGGTTTATTTAGCTTACAGTTTCTGTGGATTTCAGTCCATAATCAGCTGGCTCCAAGGCAGGGTGGCACCGGCACTGGGGCAACACTTCAAGGCAGCAGCCAGAGCAAAAGGGGGCAGCCGTTCATGGTGGCTGCAAGCGGCAAGAGTAAACTGAGCCAAAGAGGAAAACACGCCCCCATTCCAACCTTACATTGTATGTGGGTTCCACCCCTGGGCAGGTGCAGAACTCACACCGCCAATCCCAGCGCTAGACAAGGAGTCAATCACAAACGCTCGATTCAGTCGCTTCCATGAATACATGAGGCTTGGGGAGGGGGGGATCTACATACAAACCATAATACATTGATACATATTAGATAAGCATGCTGATCACATGCATCATAGGGAATTTGTACCTGTGCATGATATATCTTAATTCTTTTTTCCCCATTCCTCTCTCATCCTTCAACCCCTCTTCAAGAAAACTTTGCTTCCATTTTTCTTTTTCTCTTGTCCCTTCTTTCCTTTCCCTCTTCAGCCACCTTTGTTCTCGAACAAATCTACTATATATTTTGTTCCTTATTTATATTTTTGGTTTCCCACACCAGAGAAACAATGTGGTATTTACACATGTGCAGCCAATTTATTTCACTTGAGCCTATGGTCTCGAGGGGCATACATTTACTTAGAAATGCCTCAAGATTATCCTTCTCTATGACAGAGTAGTACTCCTTTTTATTAAAAAAGAAATACATCTTCTTTATCCATTCATCAGTCAATGGGCATTTGGGTTTTTTCCAAGGTTTAACTATTACAAACTGCTGCTATAAACATGGGTGTGCACATACCTCTGTGGTATGATGCTTTTAATTCCTTCAGAAAGATATCAAGAAAGAGAACAGCTGAGTCAAATGGAACCTCTAATACTAGTTTTCTGAGGAATCACCATGCTGATTTCCACAGTGGTTGCACCAGCCTGCACTCCCACCAACAGTGGAATACTGTGCGGTTCCTTTTTCTCCACAGCCCCACCATCATTTGTTATTGGTTGATTTCTTGGTAACATTCTTTTTGGAGTGCAATAGAATCTCAGCATTGTTTTAATTTGTATCTCTCAAATGACCAGTGATGTTGAACATTTTTCATGTATGTATTTGCAGCTCTACTTCTTTATCTAAAAAGTATGTGTTCATTTCAGATGTCATTTTTTTATTGGATCTTTAAATTTGGAGATCTGATTTTTTTTTAGTTCTTTACATATTCTCCATATTAGTTTTTTGTCTGAGAAACAGCTGGCAAAATTGTCCCCACACTGTGGGCTGTCTCTTCATTCTGTTGATGATTTCTTTGGTTGTGCAAAAGCTTTTGTGATAGTTCTTGTGTGATCTGGGTTTTGTTCATAGTCTTTGCTTACATCTATGTCTTCAAGAGTTCTACCTAATCTATGTTCCAGCAAAGTTAGTGTTTCTGTTTAAATATTTAGATCTTTGACTCACTTCAGTTTTAGTTTAGTGCATGGTGAAAGATATGGATCTAGTTTTAATGTTTGGCATGTGGAAAGCCAGTTTTTCCAGCATCATTTATTCAAGAGGCAATTTTTCTTCCAGGGAAGATGAAAGTCTCTCTAGTATTTGCAGTCACTTTTTTTTCTTTTTCAAAATTTGATTTAAGTTTTTCAAACATCATGTTAGGATTTTGCAATGGTTTTCTCAATTAATTTAGCACTAGGCTCTACTTCCATTAAATCATCCTTTCATACTCTGTTTTTCCTGAAAAAAGACTTGCTAGGAATGCCAACCTTGACTCGGCTTTAGGATGCAGCATCATGAAGAGAGCAGAGATGCGTTACTTGCACATGACAGGTCCCCGTTCAGCACCAAGTCAGGGTGTCACTGGGAGACTCAGTTTGGATGTCACGCAGGAAGTGGTCAGGGTCAGAGGGTGCTGTGGGGTCAGCTTTGGTCAGAGGTTGAGGGTCATGTTTCCACTAGCATCACTTAGATGGTCTCCAAACTCAAGCATGGCAATTCCAATAAACCTTTAGAATTAAAAGCAGTCCTTCATAGCTTAATTGAACTCACTAGAAAACCCAAAACCTTTTATAACAGGGGTAGTAATGGTAAGATTCACTGATGCAAAGGATTAGAAATTTCTGGACTTTGAGAAGCTGAGAGTGGTTGGTAGCAAACTTTGGAGGATTTTAGGAGAGACTGGTAAGAAAAACAAATCTTTGAAAATTTTGAATTTCATCTTCTTGAAATTTTTTCCTGAAATTCAACTCTGCTTCTATATACCTAAGTTACAGTTTAGAACTAAAATAGCCCCAAAGCCTCCTATATTTGGAAAGTGATTGCCTTGCAAGGGGAGCACAGCTGACTTGCTACTAGGAGGCAAGATGTGGCTGGAAGAGCAGTCACTGTGGGCATGACCCAGAAGGGTGCATCTCTGTCCCAGCGCCTCCCTCTGCTCTGCCTGCTTCCTGGCAGTCATGCAGTGAGCAGCTTTCCTGCTTGTTCCTTAAATTGTGGTGTTAGGTATTTGTCCCAGTGACAAGGACACTAGTTAAAACACATCCCCCATCCTTCCTAACACTCTGCATAACACACACACACACACACACACACACACACACACATACATCATTAGAAAGTACAGTGCCATTGAGCTCAGAATTTATGGCATTGTTAAGCCAGCTAAATAAATAAATGGATAGGATGGTATAGAATAAGGTTAAGAAAATAGTAATAATATGGAAGGAAAGAGTTTTAGATATTAAAAGTAGAGATGATGTCATTTTACTTTAAAAAGAGCATTGTTCAAATTATTATGCATAGAATATTAAAATTAAGGAAATGATATAGAAGAAGAATTTTAAAGATAGGGCTTCTTTCAAGTTATTTCTCATCAGAGCTTAGTCTTTTTCCTCCAGAACTGTCTTTCTCAGTAGATATCTATTCTTTTTTGAATACAATGGAACTAAACTTCCAATAGCTAATCATGCTCCTGCATTGAGTGGTGCTAAATTATACTGAAAATCTAGGTTACTCAGGAAACCGTGATCTTAAAGCACAGCTCAATCAATCTACATATATTCATAAAACCCTCTTCATCTTATTTGGACCTGGGCAGTGTTCCTAAATGAGACACTAAAATCTCACGAAAATTTCAATCTCCTCATTGAAATTGAGGAAAAATGCCTGATTAAAAAGGTACATGTACATATATATATATATATATATATATATATATATATAAGCTTGATTGAGGGCTGTCTAGCTGGCTCATAGTAATACCAGTGAGACCAACAACAATCATTTGTGCATTTGTGATTGGGTGGGTTAAACATGTGAAACAATTTGAACAACTATTGACCACTGTTCCTCTTTGTGCATAATGATGAGAGTCCAGGAAGAAAGGAAGTGGTTCTTGAAGAACAAAATGTGTGTGTGTGTGTGTGTGTCTGTGTGTGTCTGTGTGTGTCGAAAAAGTGTATTTGGAAAAATTCCAGATGTTGGATTTTAGCCCAGTCTGAATTCAGATGCTGACTATGCAGTTTACTAATTACACATCCTTTGGGAAATTACTTAATCTGTTTTCTCTATGTACAATGGGAATAAAAACTGTGTAAGCTTCTTGGGAAAATAAAATGAGACAATTCCTGGAAAATATCTTGCCCGTGGATTGGCACATAATTCGATACATGCTAATTGCATTGGGGGGGGGGCTCGGTTTTGCTATGCAATTCAGTTCAGGCTGGCCTTGAACTCACTATGTAGCTTGGGTTGGCCTCTGAGTGGCAGCGATCCTCCCACCTCAGCCTCCTGAGTGCTGGGATTACAGGTATTCACCACCACACCTGACCTCCATTTGTTTTTGAAGCATTTTCTCCCTTTTAGCTTCAAGCTCAACATCTCCAATTTCTTCCAATCTCTATTCCTTGTATCCTTTGCTATTACTTTTAGAGTTTTTCCATCCAAGTGGTTTCAACAATTAATCATCTATTCACAAGGTAAGTCTTTACCAAAAATTATTCTGCTGATGCTTTACTTATATCCCAAGACATACAGAAAATACTTTCAAGTGTTCTTGTATATTTTTCTTGTGTTTATCAAACAATTTAAACACACTATTGGAAGCATGCTATCTGGCACAGACTAGTGAATCCTAAGAACAGGGAACATGAAATACATAGAACATTAAAAAAGAGGCAGTAGCATGGGACAGCACACTGTTTTTACTTTATAAGCTTTTGTAGTCCTTTTCTATAATAGCTTTTAAATGGAAGCATATTAAAGTTGGGTCTGCTATGCTTTTGTTTTTAGATAATAAATTCAATAGCAGGGAAACCTTGCCTGGGGCAAGAGAGATCCACCAACTTCATTTTAGAAAGTTCTCTCTTGTTTCAGTTTGGAGGATGGAGCAGGGAAGTGTGTGTTTGCTTATGAGAGGGAGTGAGGATTAGAGACTGACGGAAAGAAGACTCAATCAGGGATGCAGAATAGGGAAGAAGAAACAATAAAGACCTGAACTAAAGTAATGGCAATTGGACAATAAAGGAAGGAAATGTATATATATCAGATTCATCATGATATGCTGAAAAGAAAGAGAGGAACAAATGAAAGATTTTGTCAAGGTTTCTGCTTTCATTGACTATTGTGTTATCCTGCAGACCTGGGAAGCTCAGAAATCAATCTCTATGATTAACAAATATTTAAATCAAGCAAAAATAGTGGTGATAAGTGGCCATGCATTTAAATGACTCCAAATCATACTTAAAGCTCCTCATCTTTCTTTTCCATAAGTAAGGTCGTGCAATCCCAACCTTATCTCAACACATAAGCAGAAGTTAAGTCATATTAGGAGGTGCTACCTTCTTAACTGACCAGAGCCAGGTGAGCAATGAGTTCTACACTCAGGAATAAGAAAGCCGACACTAATCTGAGGTGACTTCGGGATAAAATTCGTGTCTTACTTCCATACATCCCTGCACAGCCAAACTCTTGGTGTTTTATCTCCTAATACTTCTTATTTCTTCCCAATTTATTAGCAGGTTTCCGGCATTCTGTGGCATAGCGCTGTGCTCCTCCAAGTGTGACTGTGTCACCAATACTGCATGTCCCCTTCCATGTACACCCACCAACTCTTACACCCTGCATAGGACACCAACACTTCCATAAGCAGCTTGGAATCCACCCAGGTGAGATTTCTTTTTCTCCTTGAAGCTCTTTTATCTCTTGTTCTCTAACTCAATGGAGGGTTTGACGATGATGTCACCTTTGCAACCTTGAGCCCTTTGAGAGCCAAGAACTTGTCTTACCCATGCTCTTATCTCCACTGCCCTTCACATTTATGATCATAGAGCCCTACTGAAAATTATCCACCAAGTGGAATTTTATATTACTGGAAGGCAGTCTTAAACAGAGACTGAGACTCTAGGTAGGAGCTGAACAGGTTTCTAAATTGGAAAATGTTGGATTATCAGTAAAGAGACTCACTTGCCAAAGTCAGTGAGGGCAACACCCACCAAGTGCTCTTGAAGAGAATACTGGTGACACTTTCATTAGCACTCTGTAAATGTGTATGATGTCCAAATACCTTCTATTTTTGTTCTTTGAAAAAAAAATCTTCACTATGCTGAAGAAGATTCAGCACAGTGACCATCTAACAGATGAGGAAGTACAACTATGAGGGTCTCACTGTACCAGCTGGGAAGACAAAGCCATCTTCCTTCCAAAGTACTTATGCCAGTCACCAATTCCTGCTCATTTTGCAAGTGAAGAAACCAACACAGGGAGTTGAAGGTACATGTAGAAACGTGGAGGAGAGCGTGTGCCTCGAGAACCCTGAGGTCTTACGAACATGCATGCCACCTGAACTGGGATGAAATGATCACAGCGTTGGAGACACTGACTCTGCTCGTACATTATTATACAATCTGCTCTGCAGACTGGCTTGGTAAATTTCAGCAGAGTCATAGCTTCTCTGTGCTTTAGTATGTTTCACTAGAAAGTGAAGCTGATGATGCCCATTCCTACTAGTGGACCATAAAAAATGAGAATAATTATGAACTGCCAACAGATAACAGGACTTGGCATATAGAAAATGCTCAGGTAGATTCGGTATGGGGACACATGCCTGTAATCCTAGTATACTGGGAGTCTTTGGCAAGAGGATCATAAATTCAAGTCCATCTCAAGCAACTTTATAAGACCTTATCTTAAAACAAAACCAAAAATAACAGTTATAAATCTGGTTGGTATGTAGCTCAGTGCAAAAGTCCTAGGTCTGATCTCTGGGATTGCAAAATTAATTGATTAATTAAATAAAATGATCAGTTAATGATAACAACATGATAATTGTCTTGCAAATGTCTACTAAGATTTTTGAGTGAGGAATTGATGTGTATAGTATACATACGTAGGTATCCTAAAGTTACAACATGAAAACCTTGTCAGTTTTCAATAGTCATCTCCAGGTCATTTTAGCACTGGGCCTCTCTTGGTCTAAGTCTCTATATTTTGGGAACAGGCAGGAGCTATTTAATGGCCTACAAACCAGCATAGACGCTCCCCACTCACTGTCTGGTTCTGTGCGATGTCTGATGTGTGGCTTTACCTCATGCATTTATTGTCTTTGGAAAAGAGCTTTTCATATTAGAAGGAAGGTGACTGGACAGATCTCAGGTCTAAATCCTAGATCCATCACTTTGGCTTTTAGCAATCTTTAATATACAATCGCCCTTTTATATCCAAGCCAAGGTATCACAGGAAAGATTTTAATGTTTTATACAGAAGTAAAAATAAATTATCTTAAAATCCTCAGAATATCAGATTCTAGTTTAGGAAAAAAATTTTTCATGATAACTCAAAAATTCTAATTATAGTTCATTGGACCAGACGCTGCTCTGCCATTTGTTAAAACACTGTGCACTGGAGAAATTTTGTATGGCAGAAGACAGAGGGAGACACCAGGTTCCAAGAATCTATTTCACCAGTTTCTCAGAGCATGCCTGACAGATAGCAGACTCCTGCAGGGCTCTATAAAATGACCTATAGTGATTTTTGGAGACATTTCAGGACTCCCGATAATGATTTTGGGGGGAACAGGCTAAAAATAAAAGCTTTTTCCATGCAGAATGCTTCAGCATGTTCTATTTTTTCTTATAAAATAATCTTGCTTATTCTGAATTACAACTGTGATTCTTAAGCAAACACTGGCTGTAGCTATAAAGACATAAAATGCTATAAATGTTATATGGACATGTCCAGGTATTTGGTTCTGTAATTTAAAAGCATCAATAAAGTTTAAGTTGTATTCAGAGTTTGCAAATCTGTTACGGTCAGATGAGTTCAATTTCCATTTTTCCCTCACCCAACCCTCCAAATTATGCATAAACAGATTAAAAATAGCAGGAAAATACATTGGATTGTATTCACTAAATATCTTTCATTTTGGAGAAAATCTTTAGCAATCAAATAACATGAGAAAAGACATACTGGAAAGCAATTATAACCCCAGGAAAATTTCATTTCATTGCTGAAGACAGAAAATGGTATATTTCAAAACTGTGAGCAAAGATTAATGGAGATGAAGGGAGTAGTAAGTGGCCGTGAACCAAGACATTTAACTTTAATATCACTGAAAAACATGAGAAGCCATAATTTCAAGTCTCAATAACATCAAACTGAAATGCATTCAGTGCTATTTTTTCTTCCATTTTATTTCTCCAACATTGTTTTTGCAAGTTGAATGGTCTTGACAAGGAGTTGGTTTGAAAGTTAAGGGCTTTTTTCCCCCTCAACAAGGTTACATTTAGCTTTGATGACAGCATAGCTCAGAAATCTCCTGCCAAGCATTTCCTGGGGGCAAGAAGGCAGAGGGTTTTCACTTTCTCTGTCAGCTTTAGCTCTGTCTCAAGTGGTAAAGAGTCAACCCTTGGAAGAGAAAAGACAGAATGAAGAAAATAAAACCTTTAACACGTAACATTGGTTTGAGAGTCCCAGACAGATTTTTTTAAGTGCATCTGAATTAACTGGGTCACAAAGTCTTGTTCCTTAGAGCCTTTAGAATGTGTTAAGAAGGGATTCTAGTTTCTTTAAGTGGAATTTTAATTTAAGAGTAAATTCAGTGTACTAGGATAACATGAGTGCATACTATTTCACATGAAACCTTGTATTCACCATAAAGACTTGGGCTGAATTTGCATAAATATTGGAAAGTTAAGAAAATTCAGGCATATGCACATGTGGTATCTATTGATATTCTGACTGCACAGGCTTTTTCTCCTTTGCCTGTAAGGTGTGCATTCATAAGAAGTATATCCTGAGAGAATTCCTAACATGATCATCTTACCACAGTCATACTTCACCCTATTTGAGCATCTGCCCAGCTTCTGCCACCCATTAGTGGTATGGTCATTTGATTTTGATTTATTAGGGTTCTCCTAGGGATACAGCTTTTCAGAATTTATTGGGAGAACAGATAACTTTGATAACACACAGGTTCTGACTCATATCAAGTTCTTACCCGCTCTGATCCTGCTGGTTCACAATCCACACATGTATCAGCATGGCCCTGAAACACTGGTGGTCTCTTTTCTCCACCTTAGAACTTTGTGGACCTATGACACTTGCTGATTCAAATGCCTTGGGTCTCTCAAACACTTGTGATAGCTTGGGTCTCATACCCATGATGGGGTGGGGAGATACTAGATGAAAAAAGGGCAGGGACATATCAACATGGGCACCATATGGATAGTTTTTGAAGCCTTACTGACCTTCCTGACCTAGACAGTTTGTTTTACTTTTCAAGAATTATCCTAGCCAGGTATGGTGGTGCAGGCCTATAATTGCAGCACTTGGGAGACTGAGGCTAGAGGATCACTGTGAGTATGAGTCCAGTTAAGGCTACAAAGTGAGCTCAAGGCCAGCCTGAACTACATAATGAAATGAAATCCTGTCTCAAAAAGACAAAAAGTAAATAAATAAATAAATAAATAAATAAATAAAATAAAAAAAGAATTACCCTAAAAAAATATGACTTTGGAGTCTGAGATTCTGTCTGTCTTCTGCCTTGTGGGAACACCAGTGTGAGGACTCTGCCCCCAGAGCTTGTCTGCCTTGCTCCCCCAGAGTCCAGCCCTCCCCACCCATAAAGCCTCATGACAGCTGTCTCTTCAGCCTTACAATACTGAAGTGACACTGATGACCAGTTTAAAAAAAAAATATATATATATATGTATCTCCAGGAGTCCCTCTGAAAGCTTTCAGAATGGTCACCAAACACCATTCACTACTGCTGGCTATCTTTGACATTCCCACAATCCATTCTCATTACAGCTCTCCTGGAAACATTGACTGATCTTTGAAACAAATGAACTGGGAATAGGAAATTGGGAGATGCCTTTTGCTAGACATATAGGGGCTGGACCATAATTCAACAATAGTATACACTCTCTCACCTTGTTTTTAAAATAATTTTTAAATAACTATATTAATATTTTCACATTCTCTCCAGAAATTTAACGCAAACATAATAATTATACTTAAATTAATATCAGGCTATTTTGCATCACAATGTACATCATTAATACATGTTTCAAAAGGTGTCATATATATACAGATATGAAAGGCTCAGATCTGAATTACACAAACCCCATTTTGGAACAAAAGTAAAACAATATTCATGATGAAGCTAAAAGTCTATAATTGTATGCTAGTTCTGGTATCTAAGATAAACGAATACTAGGAAATAGGAAATGTGTCTTGAAATATTGCTTCTGTACTTTTGTATCATACATAAATGGAAACAAATCTAAGTATGTGAAATCCTACTCTGGATTAATTTTAGGTACTGCTTTCATTCTTCCTCCATTCTTCCACTCCCCGACTGCGTTTCTTCCCCATTTGGACCAGGCTTTGGGAGGCTCCTGGTGGTCTCTGCGTCCCAGGATCCTCACTGTTTGCCCCTCCAAACAGTCAGGGTCAGGCCAGGGGCAGGGCTCAGGATCAGGGTCAGGGTCAGGCTTAAGCATTACTCTGACCTTCTGACTGCCAAGGAACACTCTGAGGGATTGGTGTACTACAAAACGAACAAGGTTTTGGATACATGACCTCTGGAAAAACTACTTCACCCCTCTGAACTTTGTTCTCTTTGACAAAAATGAGATGATTACCCTTTCTTCATAGGATTACGGAGGATTAAATTTGCTATCACACCAACTTAATTTATTGTTAGAATTTTGTAATTATTCTCTTTCAAAGGTCAGTGATGGTAAAACATCCAGATTAGCTGATGAATAGGTATGATTTCCATAATTATTAGAAGTTTTCACATCTCAGTATTGTTTTTCATTACTTTCTTGGATAGGTTTAAAAGTGATGCACACATCTAAGGGGAGTCCAGGCTGCCAGGGAAGCAGAGGACAGGGTTACTCACAAGTAGGGCTTCTGTGCCTGGTACCAGACATTTGAGTGAAACATAAAAATGAGAGTATCTGAATCACTTCTCCCCATGCTCTGCGAGTCAGTGCTTCACATTCAGGATGGAGCAGCTGAGGACAGGGAGAGGCTGAGTGACGTGAGGACACACACAGGTGACTGTCCAGGACTCCTGGGCTACAGAGGTGATTCAGAGGAAGACACCCCTGCCCCAGAGAACGAGGGAGGGCGTGTTCCTTCAAGGGGGTGGGGAACTGCAGGGAGGCCGGCTTTGCATTGGCATGGAGTTGCCTGACAAGCTAGGGGGACACAGAGTATGGATAAATTGTGCTTCTGGACCAGGGGCTCAGAATTCAGATTGAAGAGTATGAAATAGCAAGCAGGGAAGAACTGCAGCCTCTGAACAAGGCCAGAGATTGCAAATGGGGAGTTACTGTCCGATGGTTGCTCAGTGATGTAAAACAAGTAATCGGTCCACAGCTGTTAAACAATGTTGTGTGTTTTGTTAACAATGTAGAAAATCCAGTTATATTTATACATACCATCTGAAAACATTATTTTAAAAACAGAAGATTGGCAGTAGTTTCAAAAACTTTTGAATAAATCTAATAAAATGTGAGAAAACTATAAAATATTGTCAAAAAAAACTTTTGAAAGACCTACATAAATGGAGAGAAATTCTTGGTTCCTGGAAAGCAGAGTCATGTTGCAAAGTTTCCATTTGTAGCTCTCCCTAGATAGATGTAAAAAAGTCACTGTAATGTCAATCCAAACCCTATATTTGAATTCCCTTCCTCCCTCTCTTCTTTCCTTCCTGTCTGCTTTTCCTTTTTAACTCTGACAAAGTGGTACTAAATTCTGTTTAGAAAAGATCCAAAAACTTGCAAAATATTATTAAAACAGTAAATAATGAACAGCAGTGACTTGCTAAATATAAAGAATTTTTTTTAAAAAATATGTGGTTACTAAAGTAGGATAAGTATTGGCAAAGTATAGAACAGCATCATGACAGAAACAAAATAATAATATAACCAGACACGACTTCATTTGTTGTAGAATTGGTACTGTAAATAGCAAGAATAGATTTATAGTCCACGTTGCTAGAAAACATTTTTGTGGAAATACACAAAAAAACTTCTACTCAGAAACACAAAGCAATACATTCCAGATTGATCAAAAGTTGAAATTGACAAGAAAACCACAATTTTCAGAAAACTATAAAATAATGTTTATGACTTTAAGCAAGAAAATCATCTCTTCAATAAAATACAAAGAATTCAAATTATCAAAGAAATGGTGGGTTAATTACCCTACACAAAAATAAAAATTCGTGTCTATTAAAAATGTAGTAAAAAAATCTAAGCCACAGATTGGATGATAATTTTGGAAACCCTAACTGACAAAGAACCAGAATTCAGAATATATAAGTAACTTCTGCAAAAAACGCAGATGGCTTAGTAGAAAAATATTCAAAATATCTGCAAAGGAACTTAAAAAGAACCTCAAATGACTCAAGAACTTTAGTAAACCTCATTAGTATTGAGGAAGATGAAAATTAAGAAGGAAACGAAATATTACTTGGTACCTGTCATACTGACTCAAAACAATAGAAAGTCTCTGGAGATTAGTAACTTCTGAAAACGAGATCTGGTACAAGCACTTGGAGGCCTAGACTCTAACAAATAGTTTCCTTGTATGCACAAATGTGTGCAAAATTTCACAGGAGGGTCTTGCTGGTTATAACAGAAAATGGAAAGAAACATGAGTATCTCCTAAAAATAGCACATCAGCAGCCAGTTGTATGTTATTACAAAGGGAAGTCACCACTGAAAATAAACTCAGTGGAACTCAGGAAAATAACAGTGAGCAGAAAAAATCAGCTCCTAGAAGAAGAAATGGTGAACGAATCCATTTAATGGAGTTTACAATCACATAAAATTAAATATATAAGGTGTGGTTGACAGTGGAGGTTTAAATTTTAAAGATTAGAAAAAGACACATTGCCCCTTGAAACCACTCCCTCTTGCTTCCAACGCACTTTCCCAGCATCCTTGACAGCTTCTGAAGCAGTTCTGGAAGTCCTTTTCTAGGCGTTTGGTTGGGATGTCACAGCTCTTCAACATCCTGAAGTCATAGAAAGTGTTTACCTTTCACTGTCATTTTCACTGTGCACAGCCCCAGATGCAGTGAGTAAAGGGGATGAGGATGGGCCGTGAAGGCTTTACAAGCCTGCCTTCCTGTTGGCTAGGACATGGCAACAGCACACAATGTATTTTTTTATCACAACTTTTAAAGACACTGATGACAGAGGACCTCGAGAACTTGTGCATGAAGTGGCAAGAAAGACGGGATAAGTGTACTCAAAGAGCAGTACTGTGAGGGGGATTAATAGCAATGTATCTTTTGCTCTAATAAGTTTTTAAAAATTTAAAAAACCATCATATATTTTGATCACACCTCATTGAACTATGAATGCCAAAACTCATTAAAGGAAAGCAGAGGACTCATAAAATACAATTTACTGATTTATAAATATCTGTAAAGGAAGCTGGACGTGGTGGCACACACCTGTAGACCCAGCACTCCAGAGGCTGAGGCAGGAGGATACAAAGTGAGTTCAAGGCCAGCCTGAACGGCATAGCAAGACCCTATCTCAAAAAAAAAAAAAAAAAAGACAAAAAGAAGTCTGTAAAGGGGAAAGACAATAGGATTAGAGAGGGTCCCACAGTATGGTAATGTTTTCCCTAACTTAAGTGTGAGCAGATAGATTTGCATTCATTACCATCACTCACACTATACATAATTATACACAATCTCACATGTCTGAAGTCTAATGAAAAAGAATCTTAGAAGAAATAAAATATTTGCTGTGTTTATGAATGCATGTGAATGATTTAGAACTGATTTTGAAACTCCATATAATGCCTCAGGTCATTCATGTGGACTACTCACTTTTCACTTACACTAACAGTGATAGAAGGTGTGTGCACAGATCCTGCCAGAAGCTTTATTCAAAGCCGCCCTTGTCCCTGGGGCCTGCGATGTGGGAAGGACTAGTGCCCATGAGGGTCCACAGACTGCCACAGGAGTTTCTAGAATGAGGGACCATATGTGACCCTGCAAGATCTTGGGTCACTGTGAGGTGTCTCTTTTGTGTTTTACTAAGTTGCTAATGAACTCATTGACATTACTAGCATTGCCTTCAGTCTGTGATGCATTTTTAAAGTGCTTCGTGAGTGTCTGTTGGTACTGGAAACCAGGATGATGTCCAGGTGCTCTGCAGTTCAAGACAGCAAACACACGGAGGCATTCGGACAGTGCATGTTGCCTTTGTGGCCACAGATTTCCCTTCGTTAATGAGGATGGTGAATGAGCATGCTGTCTTTGCCTGGAACTACAGAAAGCAAAAGATATCTGGAACCACTAAGCCTACACCCTCTTAGGAAGACGTCCCTGATAAGAGAGCTATTTTTGTGTATTCATCCTATTTTCCAAAGTGAGCTATTAACCCTCAAAGTAGATACTATCATCTTAATTGTAACAGTAGGGTACTGAGTCTTGTCGAGGCGATTTCGCTATGCCAAGAGTCAGGATATGAATTTTAAAGCAACCCCATTCCCTTGCTTTTAACAACCGCAGCAAGCATGTGCTTTCGTCTTTTTCACCTAGGGACAGGCTTTTCTTGTATAACAGAGATCCATTTCTTCTTTATCAGAGGTAATATCTTGAACAGTTTAAGTCATTGTACACATACGTGGACAATTTTCTTTTTCCTTTGGGCATTTTCAAATCATTATTTCCTGATCAAGAAAAATGCTATTATTTTTATCTGATGCCATTTATTTTTCAAAAAAAGAGCACTAAAAAGTACTGTGATTCCCAATCACAATTACGCAGATCATCAAAGGAGAAGCCTGTGTTTTACACTAACAGACTCACTATGGGTAAGTGGGAGGTACTCTGTGCAGAAAATCAGTCCATAAAAATTGTGAGCAAGGTAAAATTTTGTATCCAAAATTTTATCTTTTTTTCCTTATTAAAAAAATGAAACTAGACATAGGTATTGTATCGTGAGGAAATAAAATTTCATATTACTAGATTTATTTTCATTATTTTCCATGTCACCATCTTCTTTCTTTCCTGAGGATTGTACTCGGGGCCTTCACACTGAAATACACCTCCAGTCCTTTTTATTTTTTATTTTGAGACAGGGTCTCCCTAAGTCACTAAGTGGCTGAGACTAGACTTAAACTTGTGATCCTCCTTCTGCCTCATCCTCCAAGAGTGCTGGGGTTGCAAGTCACCTTCTCTTATTCTCTTTCTTATCATTCCCATTTTTATCCCTGCTATCCATAAGCAATCGTTCCTATATGATTAATGTGTGTACTATACCTAATCTGGGTGGTCCTTCTATGTGGGTATACTGTTTAAATGAGGGGGATACAACAGAATAGTAAGATTATAAATGACAGCCCAGACCACTTCCAGCTCACTGCCTGTTTCCTGTAAATGACATTTTATTGGACCATCGGCACCTGCATTGATTCATACCACGTCCATAGGCTGCTTTCCATACTGTGGGCTGTACAAAGCTGTTGGAGGGGAAACCACTGGCTCACAGTTTTATCCTGACATCCATGCTCTTTCCAGAGCAAGTCTGATGCCCCACGTAACAGGGTATTCACAACTATCCCTAACACATGGCTACATGTTCTCTAACACCTTCAAAAGTACTAAATTAGCATTCTCAGTACTGCTCCCCTAGGAAGCAGTGTAAGTTGTGAGTAGGCTATGTACTTGGGACAGGAATTACAGGGCCCTAATGCATCTGGGACCTTTGGCCCCCTCAGCCATCTGTGGACCATGGCCACAGCCACCCATCCACCACTGGCTCTGCTTCGCTGTTTCTTGGCAGTGTTGTACACATTAGGTGTATTTTCCTATTGTTTAAAGACACATAATTGATTTTAGTACAATTGAGTTTCTCTCTAGATACTTTTTAAGTTCTTCTTTCTGCAAGTGGCTGTGAACTTTTGACCATTTTTCTGTTGGTGTGTAGCCTGTGTAGTCATGAGTTTTGGTTTCTAGAATCCCTTATATATTTTAACAATCCTTCACATATTAGGACACTTCAAATAACTTCTGGTATTCAATGTGGAAAAGCAATCTTTTCTTTTTCTGGACTACTAATGCTAAATTAAGGGAGCTCTTTATGATTATTGTTATATCATATTACATATAATACTATATACTTTATTATATCATGTATAATATTACACATCATACACTATAGTATTATATCACTGTTACTGTAGCAAGCTAAAGTAATATAATTTTCCAAGTAAATTTTTTCATGGGTTTCCTCTTATTTTTAAATGGTGTCAATTAGTAATTGGTTTGATCGAAAGTAATCTCCTTGCAAATATTTATAGTTATTTGCCAGCCTCTTGAGGAACCCTAAGAATTGAAGGTGGGTGTTCCCACCCGTGTTTGCCCACAGCTGGCCTGTCTGGGTGTTAAACAGGTCATTCGCTTGGGGACAGATGATGTGAAAGGACTGTGAATGTACCCAATGCTAGAAAGGTTCACTATCACTCAGGAAAACATATGCAGGAGCGTGTGCTGGGAGGCAATTTGAAATAAGGTAGCTGCAGCATCTGTGCCCTGCAATCACAAAGGGGCCTGGACTTGCCTGCCAAGACCTAGGGTGAGGGGACAGAGTGGCACAGCAAAGTTAGACCCGAAGCCGTGCGGGTTGGGGTCAGGTAGGCTACTTATGACCCGAAGCTCACAGACAGCAGTGAGGCCAGCTCCACGCCTGTCTTGCTGGGCATCTCTTGGGTTTGTCTGCTAAAGTCTGCTCAGGGCTAAGGTTTGGCAATCCGCTTACACTATCCTCTCAGACTTCTTGCCCGTCACCCTCTCTCCTTCCCCAAGGTACACATCAAATATTTGTCAGGCCTGACATTTGAGAAATTTAATAAAATTTAGTTGGAAAACAAATGTTTCAAATTTCATGAATAGGCTGAAGAGTAGAGAAAAGAACTCACTGGAGTGATATGTGGATTCTGAAATGCTCAGGGAGGTATTGTTTTCCAAGTGAAAGGCTAGTGATTGGTACCTTTTTAAAATTATAAGTGTTTGCTTTCCAAAACCAAAAATTTCAAACCAGAGCTTCAGATGCTTTTCCCCCCATGCTGAGCAAAATTTTAAGTCACATTAATCCATAAAACAGCCTGTTATTCAGACTTTTCTTCCATTCAACAAAAATCTATTGAGCAACCATTATTTCCCCACATAACCCTGGATGAGTAGGATACATCAGTGAACAAAAGAGACAAATATTCCTGTTCTCAAAAACCTTAACTCCTGTCAGTGGAGACAGACAATAACAATACACATAATACACAAGTCAACTTGTGCAGGAGATTAAACTGTCCTCCCCAAAAACATATGCTGAAGTCTGAAGTCCTAAATTTCAGTACCTGTAAGTGTGGCTACATTTAAAAATAGAGTCTTTGTAGATTAAATCAAGTTAAAGGAAGGGCCATTCTGGAGGGTGGGTCTTTAGTGCAACTGGTATCATAATGGGAAGAGGAAGATTTGCACACAGTTACATGGAAAACATTCCGTGAAGATCCAGACTGACACAGAGAAGTAAGACCATGTGAGGGTAGAGGCTGAGATTCAAGCTCTACTTCCACAAGCCAGGCAGGGTCATGACTAACTGAAACTGGAAAAGTCAAGGTGGGCTCCTCTCCTAGCGCCTTGGGAGAAAGCATGGCATTGCCGACACCTCGATCTCAAATTTCCAGCCTCTGGAAATGTGCAACAAATATATCTGTTGTTACAAGCTATCTAATTTTTGGTAATTTGTTATGGCAGCCTGAGGTGAATAATGCACTCTACAGTGGAAAAACACAATAAATGCTAAGAAGCAAAGAAAACAATAAAGTAAGACAAGGAAGCGGAGAAGTATGCAGAGAAGCAGAGATGAAGACAGTGAGGTCAGGGTAGGGCTTCTTGTGACCGTAACAGCTGACTTAAAGTTGAGTGTGGTAACAGGAAGCTGGCTTTAAGAAGGGCGCACAGGCATAGGAAGTGCAGGACAGAAATCCAGCACATTGCAACTGAGGGTGCAGAGAGCAAGAAGCTAGTTGAACATGAAGCATGCAGGCTCAGAGGACCCATTAAGGGGTACCTGGGACACTTCTGGGTGCCTGGACTTTGCAAGATTGGGTTCAGTGGTGAAGCTTTTGCAGCGTATCACAGAGTATTTTGCATTTTAAGGCAGTGGCTCCGCTGCTATGTCGGGAACAGGGTATTTGGGCCAGGGGATGATTTGAGGCATGGCTGCACAAATCTGAGCAAGAGACGATGAGAGTTTCAGCCGGAGCAGCAGCCAAGTCTCTAATAAGAGACAAGCTTCTGGATGCATTCTGAAGGTAGAGTCAGTGCCATTTCCTTACCGGCTCTGTGGTTCAGAAGAGAAAGAAGGCCATCAGGGAGGGCTTTGAGGGTTTGAGTCTGACAGCTGGTGGGATGGAAGAGCCACAATTGAAAGGATGCAAAATCCTGCAAGAAGACAGCATTGTGGAGTTCGATTTTTGACATCCTGAATCTGAAATTTCTAAAAGATGTCAATATCTATTAGGGTGCCAGTAAGAAGTAGCGACCTCTCCCCGGAGAATGCTCTAGCCTCTCCCTGTCTTGCCCTCTAGGGCAGTGAGAGTGGGGAGCAGGCAGGGTGGAGCCGGGGCTACAGGAGGCACCTAGAGGGTAAGACAGGGAGAGGCTAGAGCATTCTCCAGGGAGATGACTCAAGTGCACTAGCAGGAGCAGCAAAGGAAAGGGCACCAAATCTTGCAACGTCCCTCTCTTCCTCCACTTTTATCTCTTCCTTGTGTTTCCCATGGACAGAATGCAGTAGAAGCCATAGAGAAAGAAAATCAGCGAACACTGGGTTCCCAGAGTTCGGCCCTGCAAGGCCAACAGAGAGCATCCTGCCCAACACCTAAGCAAAGCCGTGATTTTCTGTGGCCATGAACTGCTCCACAGGCCCCATGACACCAGCTCATCTACCCCATCCCAAGAACATCCAAAACAGGAGACACGCACATATCATACTCTCTTAAAGGGGATCGAGGAAGGAGGTGTTATAATCTCCATTAGTGACCAATTAGCGGTTTATTCTTTGGGTCTCTTCACAGAACTAATGTTAAAATTTATCAATGGTGCTCCTCAGCTGAAACAAAAATCTTCAGGTCTATAATAGCCATGGCTCTGTTTACTACCATGACCCAATTTTTCCACTGTCTCCCCCCTTTTGACCAGTCAAATCAAATGATGCTCAGCAATCACAAAGGATCCATTTGCCCATATCTTCTTAGCTTTGCTTGCCATGCTGTATACTTTATGCTGGAGGATTCTATCACAATTTTCATCAGCCTGTTGCCTTAATATCATCAGTAAGTATTGCTTTCTCCAAGAATTTTCCTAAAGGCACTGGCCCCAGGTTGAGAAGGTGAGAGCAGGGAAAGGCCAGGGTATCAGTAACTAGAGACCTGCCGTCTTGAGGACTGGAAGCCACAACCATGCTCCGTGCTTGCTGAATGGAACTTCTAACCCTGTCCCCAAAGTTCACACCTGTGTGACAGGTCAGTCTGTTTTCAACGTTCTTCCTCTATGGACCCCAGGACCTCATGATGGCCTTTGACATCTTACCAATTTGCGCT
The DNA here is from genome assembly GCA_004365215.1 of Cuniculus paca. Taxonomy (NCBI): domain Eukaryota; kingdom Metazoa; phylum Chordata; class Mammalia; order Rodentia; family Cuniculidae; genus Cuniculus; species Cuniculus paca. The sequence goes on from RJWT010000122.1 coordinate 87,706, forward strand.
GCTCTTTTTGGAAACTTATTTGTCTCTCTCAATCTTTACTGTAACTTCACATGAGCAACATTAATAGCTTCCGTACCTTGGTCTCCATTGCAGAGCTTGTGCATAAAGGATATCTGCTGCAGCTTGGTTGAAAGAAAAAAGGAAACTTAGATTGGCATCCTGTTGCTCTGTATCTAGCTCATATTTTAGTTCTATTCAAGAAACAATCACATAATCTTGTATATTCTGTCTTGAAGTACCCAAAGATGAGTTTACCCTTCTCTCCTTCTAACATCCTCACCTGCAGGGCCTTCAAATAATGTCCCATAGAATATCAAGACATCCTAGGAAGCAATGCAACACAGGCAAAAGTCTTTGTTGTTTTGTTTCTCAAAATTTCCACGCATTATTCATTTAAAGATTAGGATTTGACCCCAATAACTCAATGCGATTTTAAATCAGAATCAATTTTGTTCCAATGCAGTAAAAAAAGACATATATATTAATAACTAGAAATAAAGTTTTTTTTTTAAATATGAAAGGTTAGGTAATTTTTTATAAATGATCAAAATTATTACTTACAATATTCCTTAATAGTCAAAATTTTTCCTTAAATGTTAAAAGGTTAAGATGTAGAACAAGTTCTGTACCTAGTTTAGACTTTATAAAAATATAATATTATAATCATAAACATGACCTTATTCTGAATAAAGATATGAGGAAATGTTATTTTATAAGCACTATTTGTTTCTCTTTACGTATTTTCTTTCAGAAAAATAAAGATATTCAGTAGAAGATGAAATAAAAGCAAAAGACATAGCATTTTGTCTGTATAAACCTGTGAAATTCTTTTAACCTATGTAATCTATGTTACCATTTTTAACTTGAAAATATTATTTAGGTGCAACAATTGCTTTCAGAGATATGCTAATACTAAAAAGTGTTGTCTCAAATTACCTAGAGAGGGCAGAAATTCTCACTGCTTCATAAAACTGACCTCCATTTTACAACATCATAAATGTACTTCATGTCAGAGCAAGAACATCTGTCCTTTAAACTGAGTAAAATCATCATCCACATTAATAGGTGCATTTGCTCATTACTAAATTGTTAAACAGATCTCTCCCAAGACATCTATTTCAATGAACATCCACATTTTCCAAAATACATGGTTTTGTAAGAAGTACACGGATGCTGCTTTTCTCTGGAGCTTACTGTTTCCTCTTAAGGAAAGAGTAACAAATAGTAAATTATTAATAATACACTTGAAAAGAATTAAAGACCAAATAGACACCAACTAGATAAAAAAATTTACAAAGAAATATCAGATCTGAACTGCACTTTCAAACAAACAGACTTAATAGATATCTACAATGTTCTGCCCTATGACCTTAGACATATTCTTCTCATCAGCACATGGTACGCTCTGAAATTATACCACACATTTGGCAGTAAAGCCTACTTAATACATCAAAAAGAACTGAAATCATCCCATGAACATAATCGGATCATAGTACACTGAAACTAGAAATAAACTGCAAAAGAAATCACAAAAATTTAATAGATACCAGGTCATTAAATAACACTTTCCTGAACATTCAAAGGGTCCCAGAAGAAATCAAGAATATAGTTTCTAGAATCAAATGATAATGCCAGTACACATATCAGAACCTAGAAGGCACAATGAAAGCAGTCCTGAGAGGGAAGTTTATTTCTGTGAATGCTCACACTGGAAAAACAGAGCAAGTTCCAACAGTTTACTGAACTTCAACATGCTAGAAAAACAAAAGTAGCCCAAACTCAAACCTAGTACAAGGAAGGAAATCGTAAAGAACAGGGCAAAAATCAATGCAATTCACAATAAAAAAAATCAATGCAAAAGTCAGTGAATTAAAAAGTTTATTCTCTGAAAGACTAAACAAAATAAAATAAACACTTAGCCATACTTAACAAAAAAAGGAAGGACCCATATTAATATGGGTAAAATCACAACAGATAATGCCCAAAATTAGAAGATCATTAGTACCTACTATGAAAAAATCTTCTCCTACAAATCAGAGAATCTTGATGAAATGGACAGCTTCCTAGACACATGTGAATTACCAAAATTGTACCAAAATACATAAAAACTCTGAACAATCCAATACAAGAAATAAAATTGAAGCAGTAATTTTAAAACCTATCAAGTAAGAAAATCTTAGGACCACAAGATTAACCACTGAAATGTACAAGAACTTCAGGAAACTCTAACTCTTTAATAAAATTGAAAGGGAAGGAGTACTCCCAAAGTCATTGCTGGAAGCTAACATTACCTTGATTTTCTGAAAATCAGACTAGGGCAGAACTAAAAAATAGAATTATAAGCCAATCTCTGCAATGAACACACACACAAAAATTCTCAACAGGATACTGGCAAACTGAATGCAAGAAATCATTAAAAAGATTTCATCATTTATCATACATCATGGCACACACATGACCAAGTAGGCTTCATCCCGGAGATACACAGAGGGTACAACATGGGCAAATCAGTAAATATAATACAGCACATAAACAGAAGCAAGGACATAAATCACATAATCATTACAATACATGCAGAAAAAGCCTTTGACAAAAGCCAACATCCATTCATGATAAAAACCCAGAAGAAAATAGTTACAGAAGGATCTTACAACAACCTGATAAAAGCCATTTATAATAAAACTACTGTCAACATTACACCAGACCAGAAAAGACCTGAAACTTTTTCTTCTAAAATCAGCAAAATGACAAGGATGTCCATTACCACCACTTCTGTGAGGTACAGTACTCGAAGCACTGACCAGAGCAATCACGAGAATGAAATAAAAAGTATTTGTGTAGTAAGGGAAGAAGTCAAATTATCATTGCTTGCAGATGACATGAACTTCTATATTGAAGACCCAAAAAATTCCACCAAAAGACTCACAGAGCTAATAAACAAATTCAGCCAGATAGCAGGGACCAAAGCCCTTACACAAACACAAATAGCCCTCCTGTTCTCCAATAATGACCCCATAAAGAAAGACATTAGGAAAACAACACCATTCACAACAGCATCAGGAAAAATTAGACACATAGAAATTAACCTAGTGAAAAAGTGAACGACCTCTATGACAAAAGCTACAGAACTTGTTAAAGGAGACCAAAGAGGACATCTGAAAATGGAACCACATACTTTGACTTTAGATAGGCCAAAATAGTAATATCAAAATGGCCACATTCCCAAAACTGATACATACTTTTAATGAAACCTAATCAAAATAACAACAACGTTCCTCACAGAACAAAAAGAAACTATGGTAAGATTTATAATCAGAAGCCCCCCAAATAGCAAAAGCAATCTTGGGCAGCAAAAACAAAGCAAAAGGTATCAGAATCTTGGATTAGAAGTTATTGCACAAGGTTACAGTGATGAAAACTTGTCGTGGTACCGGCACGTTAACAGACATGCATGTCAAAGAAACACAACAGAAGATGAAGAAACAACCCCAGGCACATTAAGTCATCTGATCTTTGAAAAAAGTGCCAAAAACTTTAACAAACAGATCTGAAAAACTGGTTGTACACATGCAGAAAATTCAGCCTAGACACATACTTCTCACAATGTACCAAAATAAAATAAAAATTGATCAAAGACGTAAATATTAAAAAAGAAATACTTAACCTGGTAGATGACAAAGTAGGTGAAGCTCTTGAAGATGTAGCTACATGAAAAAAAATTTTGAAAGAAGCCCAATTGCAAATGAAATAGCATAAAAAAGCCAACAAATGGAATTGCATCAATTAAAAATCTTCTTCACAGCAAAGTAAACAATCAGTAAAGAGAGAACCTATGGAGTAGGAAGAAAATTTTGCCAGGTACTCCTCTGACGGACAGCTAATATCTCAAATGTTCAAAGAATTTAAAAATTCAAAACCCAAGTAAAAGACCAGTTGAAAAATAGGCAACTGAAATGAACAGATATTGCTCAAAAGAAGTATAAATGGCCAATAAATACATGCAAAAACCACTCACTATCTCTGGCCAACACAGACATACAGATGAAAAGAACTTGAAGTTCCATCTTATTCTAGAAAGAATGGCTATCATCAAAAAATCAAATGAGAAATTCTGATGAGCCTGCAAGGGAGAAAGACCCCCGTCTGCATTGTTAGTGGCAACGTAAACTGGTACAACCACTGTGGAAATCAGTATA
>RJWT010000123.1:0-91716 GCA_004365215.1 Cuniculus paca
GCCGTGCCGTGCGTGGCCGGGGAAGGGTAGCGTGGGCCCGATCCGCGCGGGACAGACACCCGGAGCGCAAGTGTGGGCGCGAGGGAGCGGCTTCTGCGGCGGGGCGGGGGTTGGGGCGGAACTCCTCCCCCGGCTTAATCCTCCTTCCTACTTCGCGGTTTTGGAAGTGGGTGGAGACAGCAGCTACACTCCGGCCTGGAAACTAAGGGACTCTGGGGTTCCCTTGTTTGTACTGCGTCCTACAATTGCCAGAGATTTTCTCGCCTTTGATCCTGGCCACAAAACTGTGAGGTGTGGATTTTACTTTGTTTTGCGTGCGAGAAAAATGAATGTCAAAAGTACTGCGCAGCAGGTGAATTAGTGAAACGCCTACCTGAACCCAGGTACCCTGAAAACACCAGGCCCACCACCACCTCGCACTACAGAAAGCTTAGAAAAGCAACGGCGAAAGCAGTATTAGGAGCCCCAGCATCAGCATTTGGGTCCTGTTTGACCCTGTATTTGAGTTGCGTGACCATGGATTAGTCATTCGAGCTCCTGGTCTTAGTCATTGAGCCGCTTTGAGACAGGAACATTAAGCATTTTCATCTCTAATCTAAAAAGAAGCAGGACTGGACTGAAAACGGTGAGAGCATCCATAACTTGAGCGTCCTCTCTTATCTAAAAGCTCTGAGCAACACTGGAAGACAAGTCATAAGTGATACTAATAACAAATATTTCTGGAGCACTTGGTATATTTCCATAGTTTTTATATGACTGTCACTTAATCATTCAGCAGTCTTAAAAATACATACCATTAATCTTCCCATTTTACAACAGAGGAAACCAAAAACTACATGTGTCAAATAGTGTACCCAGGGCCTAACAACTATTGAGAAAAACACCAAACTCAAACCTTGGTCTTGCAGCTGCTAAAGAATTCTTTTTGCTTAATCGATGTACATTGGGTGCCTATCATGCACCATCCACAACCCTGAATGCTTGAGATAATATGAAAATAATAGCAGAGACAAAGATTCCTGGCCTAAACACATATATAGTTAAGGCAGAAAAGGGGACATGAAGACTTAGTTTGGGATTGACATTTTAGAAAGGGTGGCCAGAAAAAGCTTCATAGAGAAGGTGACAGTTCAGTGACAACCTAAAGGAAATGAAAAGGTGGACCTGCAAGTCCTGGGGATGAGCATACCAAACCAAAATCAGCTATACTAGACTAAACTGATGGACGTGATCTTGTCCATCTTTTCAATTGCCTTATGGTGTAAAATTTTTTGCTCAATTTGGAAATAAGAAAACCAAGATTAAGAACAGCCTTCTTCAAACCTCATGTAGCAAAAAGTGATAGAACCAGGATTTAAACTCCTGTAAAATGGGGAGTGGAAGGTTGGGATGTCCATGATTTCTTGTGTTTTTCCTCTGACCTTGCACACTATCACCTTCAGCCTCCACAACCCTCACATGCACAGGATGCTCTGGATGTGTAACCTGGACTCATTACATAATCACTAAAACCCTTATTTTCACATCCAGGAAATGAGAATAATGATACCTATATTATACAGCTGGTGAAAGGACTAGAGATAATATATATGTGTAATCAAATGCCAGGCCCATCTTACAGCATCTCCTAACGTGACATGAGGGACATGTTTTAAATCTATGGACAGCTATTGCCTTTTCTAGCTTTATCTTCCCTTAGAAGACACTAGGGGAAAGTATGTAGAATTGCACTTATTTGTGTTTTACTGAGGTGCTTAGATAAGTAGTTTTTATTTATTGGTTTCCACCCACAGAGGGTCACACCAGGCAGATTACATCTAATAAGTGAAACAGATATATGACCCGTTTAAAGAATTACCTAACACTGTATCTTTACAGGGGGAGTATACAGGAACTAAAGATGCTTAAACCACTTTTAGCCCTTAAAACTTACGAATTATGACAAAATAGGATCCTTGCCAGATGTAAAGCCTCAGTTCTGTAAGGCTGGAAAAGTTTGGTCTAGGTGAGGAGCTTCCAGGTGGTCTTAGAAACAAAGAAACAGAGAAGTTTGAGACATAGTGTGGGCTGGCCCTCAGTAGTATACCTGAGCCAGCTTCCTCACAGGCTTCATCCTGTTTCCCTGAGCCTGATGCAGGCTGAGTCATTCTCACCATTTTCTGGTCTCCCTTGTGATCAGGAGCATGTTGGAAAAATCAGATGTTTAGATTTATGACATAGGACAAGCACCACATAATCCGGGCTTTCAAGGATACGAAAGTTAGAAAATGGACAGCTGTTTAAGCAAAATAATACAAAATTAAAATTAAAAAATCAGGTCTAGGGCCATGAAAGGAGTCCTGAAATTTCAGCATCAGTGCCTCTCAGAGGGCAGGAGATTATTCCTAGCAACAGTGACCAACCCTGGTGAGCAAGCTCCCTAGCTGGACAGGAAGTATGGGTAATTTCTTTCCAGAGGAATTCATTTAGGCCTCATGATAATTGTTCAGAGTAGGAAGAAATTACTCTCAGTTTATATTTTCTTTAATCCTGTAAACTAAAGTGACTTGTTGAGATACAAGGTGCTCCAGGTCTCTGTGCCCAAAAGTGGCTCATCCTCCCAGCAGCCATTCTGTATCTTAGACATACTGTGAGTATCTCTGGCAATGTTGACAATCTCATTAACTTCACAGTGCTAAACCACAACACACCCTCTCCTGAAATGCAGAAAGGCAGATGACTCAAATTTGTAGGAGGTGTGTGAGATCACAGAGTGCTCAGAATTCAAGCCCGGAGTGGCATCTCAAAAAGCACAGTATCAGATATCCCTCTAAGTCTCTTATCACTCACTGTCCAATGTGGGTATGTATGCTTATTAAGTGGAAAAACTAATTAAAGTGATTGGAGATTGCTTCGCAAATATAAACTAGAAAGGACATTCCCTCATGTCTCCATCCCAGGGCTGCTGAATTAGGTGAGCTCTCTGAAGTTACCGTATTTGCTTTCGCCACTAAGAAAAGCCACAGGGAGTTACTCATTAGCTTATGTGAGCTCTTAGTTATTGCATCAGTGAAGTATACTTAAAGGACTGCAACATAGGATCCCAAAGCCTTTATTGTAGGAAAGATAAACTAATGTTTCTTAGATTGATACAAGGAATACATAAAGAGATGAGCCTTTGTCTATCCTGCAAAAAGCCTGGAAAGAGGTGACCATGTAATTTATCATCCACACCGAGCCTCTTGAAAGTAAAAAGGGGCAGTATTAATAATTACACCAAACAACAGGAACAAGTCAGTGAGCCTAAAGAACACTCTCATTCCTGAAACAGGTTAGAGATCTTGAACGAGATCTACAACTGAAATGGCGTTTGAAAAAAAAAATACAATCACCTAAATCACTGTCTTAATAAATAGGTCTGCCGAGTTAAGGCTTGGCTCATTTCTCTGTTGTCTTCAAAGAGTTCCCCTTTCATCCACTAGGCTTGTCCAAACTTGTGCTAACTTGTAACTGGAGTTACAACCAGTGTTGAATCAGGGTTGTAAAAGTTGTCAGGAAGCAAGCGGCAACTTTTAGAATATGTAGAAAGAAGCCAAGAAACTTATGTATGGGAAGTACTCAAAATGAATAACTTTAGTCTGTGAAAATTTTGATGTTTTCCAAAAGAAACATTTAACTGATTATGACCAAAAATTGATTACACATAAGTTTTAAAAATTCTCCATTAGTATAGATCCAGAGAACCAGATTATACACTACACCATTTTTATTAATAGATTTATTGCCAACTAGAATGTTGTACTATTGGGCTTGCATTGGAAAGACGTGGCTGAGTTAGAACTCACTTTCCTCCTAACTCACCTAACATGAGTAGAAACAAGCTATAGAATGAACAAAACTAAAGCATCTGAAAAGAACATGCAAAAACGATTCTGTATGTACTAGCATTTCAGCTTCCTTGTATTGAGTATCCTTTATCTTGATATATATATTTAATTCTAAAAGCAACCTTGTAGTGAGTATCCCCTCTTCATAATGAAGGAAATAATGTTCAAAGAACTTAAATAATTTCTCCAAAGTCATAGATATGAAATGTCATTGTGAGAATTGTAATCTCTACTTGCTAAATCTATATCTTTTCTAATATGCCACACTTTCAGACTTCTACTCCAGATTTGTTTCTGCTACACTACTAGAGATATTCAGGCTGTAAAGGAATAGTATTAGTTCTATTTCTGTTTTACAAAGTGCTACGGTTGAATGTTGAAAGGGTATTAGGCTATATTCACTTTGGCAAAAAGTCAGCACAGGTCAAAATGGCATACTCTCCATATGTAGCAGTAATCTGATCTGGGATATGGAGGTTGCTTCCAGAAAAGGAAATATGTAAACTGGGAATCTCTAGTAAATAAGTACCTAGACCATACAAGGGATATGAGTATTGTCTAATATGTATAAAATGTTCATGTGTAAAACACTGAAATGGAGTTTTTGAGTCAGAGTCAAGAGATCTCACATTTATCTAAAAGTGTAGGTAAAGTATAAATTCTACTATCAAAATGTAACCACTTCAGTTAGTACATTGACATATATACTTATGGTTTCTATCTACCCTGTCACGTCCTTAGAAACTTTCACTTACAACTTGCTTTTTTTTCTTTTCATCCATTATTGTGCTATTTTTTGGCCTTGAGACCTTGACTTACTTCTTGCACTCATTCACTCTTGTGATAATATAAAAAAATTAAGTTAGATATTAAACACTGGAAATTAAACTAGAGGTGAATGTATCTGATTTCACATTCAGTTTCCACTACTTTTCAGTTAAGAGAACTTAGTAAAATAATTTAACTTCTGGAGGATTTTCCCTTCCTGTGCAAAATGAGGATAGTAATAACCTTTACTCATAAAATTTGTTGGGAAGGCTAATGAAATAAAGCAGTGAAGGGTTTAGCCCAAATTTGCACAGACAAGAAAGTGTTATATTAACTGCTGATGATTTCTGTAGCTATACTTAAAAACTTAACGTTATTCCTACATTCCATAAGCTGGTTACAAATTGCCTGTTGGGCATTTCTACCAGGTTTTCTGGCACATTTTGCAACATGGGTAAAACTGAAATTATCTACTCTAACCGACTTGTTCCTTTTCCTGTATTCCTGGTTTTTAATCAGTGTTTCCACCCTTACCACAGTCTACCCTGCCTAAAGACTCAGTCATACTTGACTCCTCCCTGTTTATTGCCCACACACCCCACCAGTTGAGCCCTCCAAATCTATCTTAGACAAATTCTTTAGTACATTTCTGACAAAAGTTATGTTAGAACAAAAAGGTGAATGTTCACTTGATATTATTGTAAGCATTAAACGAAAAGGAAAAATCATAAAAGGAAAAATATGTTATGTATGTGTGCCTGTGTGTGTGTGTATGTGTGTGAGACCAGAAGCAAGACACATGGTAACTGCAAAATGGAGAAACTTTTGCAACAGGCCAAAGTGAAATAGACTTTATACATAAATTCTTGTTAAATTATTGTGAAACACTCCTACAGTGGATACAATCAACATACATTATATGCATGTTTGAAAATGTCATGAAGAAACTCATTATTTTGTTCAATTAGTATGTAATTATAACAAAAATAAAAATTAAAATAAAATATCCTTCACAGATAAAAGAACAAATAAAAGAATAAACAGTTTACCACAAAACAAAAAGCCAGTAATAATGTGAAAAATGTTTTACTATTAGTACAAATATGAAAATTAATAATGAGATATCATTTTTCACTTTCATACCAACAAATATTTTAATATTAAAATATCCAAAATCAATTAGGATACAAAAAATGGATACTACCTTGTGATTCTGATGGGTCATTAAAAAAACTGTTCAAGGGAAATTTAGTAGTATGAATCAAAATTCTTAAAATGTATGTGCCTTTTGATCTGACAGTTTTATTCATAGGAATTTATGATATGGAAATCATTAGAAATGGGTGTATGTATGAGTACTTAGCTACAAAAATGCTTGAACCAATATTGTTTATAATAACAAAAAAACTGAAAATTGCAAAATAAGGTCAGGTTAAATATTGTAATGGTATAACTATGTGATGGCACATTACATAGGCCTTACATGTTTCAGCAAAAGACTGAAACTGGAAGGATGTTCACATTATTTTTTCATAACATTTTAAGATTTGGGAAAAAAAATTACACAATGTTATAAACCCCAATTAGGCATAAAATGTAGACATACTGTTGGTAGAAAAAAGTGTATTATACACTATTATAGAGAATTATACACCATATTATATACCATGTTATCAGAGTTTATTACTAGATGATAAAACCACTCCTTTGTCTTGTTTTTTAATTTTATATATTTTCTATTTCATTTATAGAAGGAACATTATTAATTTGAAAAAAAGAAATTTTTAAATGCACTGAATGAGCCTTGGACAAGGATTTTCAGCAACTCCAATGTCATCTTCAGTGTTCAGTATGTGTTGATAATAATGTCCTAAGTGTCACCACCAGGTGCTTAGTATGTGTTTCAGTTTCACTATTTTTCTGGCAGACTTTTGTCATCTTGATCCTACTGATCTTATCATCATAGAGAATTCTGCCCTCCCAAGGGAACCAAGGCACCATTTCATGGGTAGTATAACCACACAAAGTCCAGAACAAGTCAGACAGGCTCCCTATATTGTCCTGTAATGATTTTCACAGAAACCCAGGCCTAGCTCAGGAGTCACTGATCGAAGCCATCTCCACAACTCTATGTGGATTGAATTTCCACCAGGCGATTGGTATTCAAAACTTGATAGCATCTTTGTCTCCTTCCTGCTTGTGCCCTACTTTTTCCACTTTGACACCAGGTTGCTGATTCTTCACCATCTCTCTCATTCATTTTGTCCTTTTCATTGCATTCCCTCTTAATATCTCACAAAGTAACTGCTTCCCAGAGAAGTCTCCTGGACTCAGGTCCCTCTTATGTGAACTATCCATTATTGCTCCCAGGTCAATCTTCTTCAAAAATAAATTGCTTAGTAAGACACTCCTTTACTTGCTTTCTCAATGTTTCTTTCATGTGCGAGTTGATTATATCCCATTTCATTAACCCACATCAAGTTGGATTTTCCATTATATATATCAAATCAATTCCTAAATGATAAACCTCCTTGAGTCTAAAAGGGATGGTATGGCCCATCCCAGCATGCCTGTGTAATAGCAGCTTTTATTTGTTCCATTTTGCAGTTGCCCCTCCTACCAGCATTCTTTTTATAGATTTCCTCTCTCTCCACTTTGACTCAGTCTGTGAGATCAGAAGTGTATACCTTCCTAACACTCGGGGTAATACCTGTCACCTCATACCTGTATGCTCAAGATATTTCCCATAATTGTTCAGACAAAGCTCCATTTAATGTCCTGACTTGTACAGACACTCGGTAAATATTTTAATGGTCATGAGAAACATGAAACATGCAAGTCCTTCTGTTCCTTCCAGCCACTGGGAACCCTGAATGTAGTGAACTATATGTTTTATTTTGTTTTCTTCTACAAAAAGTTTGAAAATTGCTCCCAGCATCCACAGAAAGCAGGGAGAAGATGGGAGTCTAGAAATGGCTTGAAGGAAAGTTATGAGGACTTACTTACTTCCTGACTCTGACACACACTCCAGAAACTGTGTTGTTCCTTCGTCTTGCACTCTGCCAATCTCTTTTAAATAGCTTCTCCAAATGGATAAGACCTTTTTCAGGACCATTTGGCAATACGCAGTAAGGGTCACAAATATAGACACAATTACCCAATGAGTGGTAAGTGCCCTTTAACAGTTGCTCCTCTTTTAATATTCAAAAGAAATATTCAAGAAATATTCAAGAAGTCTTCCAAAGATTTAGGTACAAAATATTTAATAAAACATCTCTTTCAGTAGCAACCTGAGTACATATCAATAAGAAATTGGTTAAACATACAATTTTATATTTATGAGAATTAATACTTTTTAGTCATTTAATATTTGTTTTATGAAAATTATTCAGTGGGAGTGACATTCAGAATATTATATTATTTGATAAAAGCAAAATATAAAAGTTTCTATCTAATTTGTTATGGTTTCTAGGCAGATGTCGTCCCAAGGCCTCATGCTCTAATAGGTAGAGCTTTTGAAAAAGGATTGAACCATGGGGGAGCTATAGATAAATGTGATGTTCAGAGATGAAATCTGGTCTAAAAGGGCTAGTCACTGGGGGCCTGACCTGGAAGAGTATAACTGCCTCTCTGGATACTCCCTTCTCTGTCTGTTTCTTGGCCACCACAATATGAGCAATTTTTCTCTTCCATGTTCCTCTGCTATGCTGTATCTGCTTTGGAAGCTGGCTGACCATAGATTAAAAACATGAGCCAAAATAAACACTTCTCGTTTAAATTGTAGGTATTGGATATTTTGTCTCAGTGATAAGGAAACTGAGACAGAATTTCATTCCAGAGAAATGGAATCATTGCTCTGATAACCTGACCATGAAGTTTAGAGTTTTTGGAATTGGTTTGCAGTAAGAGTTCTGAAAAGCTTAGAGGTACTGATGAGAGAAACCCTAAAATGCTGTAATTTAGCTTGATGGGAGTTGTAGTAAGAGTTCAGAAGACCTGAATGCTGATAGGTAAATTGTAAAAGTGAGGCTCAGGAAATTTGGGTTGAGAAGAAGGACTTCGATGACAATTGGGCTAGGGACTGTGTGTGCTATGCTCTGGCAAAATTTTTCTCTATTATCTTGCTTATGTCCTGAGACTTTATGAGAAATTAAGGGTGGCAAACTAATTAATCTGGTGAAGGAAATTTGAAGACAGGCTAATGTTGAGGCTGTGGCATGTGTATTGTTTGTCGGTTTCAGCCATATCTACCATGAGAAGTAGGAACAAAAAGCCATGTTGAATAATTTGAAAATTTTTGCCGCGGCCAGAAAGGAAACATCTGTAAAAATCGGACCTATTAAATTTTGGCCCAGGACAACTTGATTGCCGAAAAGTTTAACATTAAAAAGAATTAAGAAACTAAACCAGGACAATAGGCAGGATGATTTGAGGATATCTTAGAAAATAGCAAAGCCCCCTTCACCCCACATAAGTAAAAGAGTTTGCTTTGAAAAAAGACCCCATGGTGTTCTACTGTTTCAGGAACAAAGAAGAAAACGTTGTTGAGAGTTCAGCTATCTAGGAACTCAGAACCCTCTGCAACCCTGATCCAAGATGGTCTGACTGCTGCTTAAACTGGCCACATGGTCCTGGCTTTACAGGCATGCAGATGCAAGAGTTGTGAGGTCAGAAAGATTTTCACTCAGATTTCAGGAAAAGTCCTGTGAGTCCACAAAGTGTGCCTCTAAGAAGGCAGAGTACAAAGCTATTAGAGTGAAGTCAAAAGTGCAGTAGGGACTACAGGAAGTCCAAGAAGCCAGGAATGTGGAACATCTACTGAGAATGAATACTAGTGGTGAGTAAAGCCACCCCAAGAGAGAGCTCATGTGGTCTGCAACTGGTAAAGCCATAGGAATGGGGCTGCCCAAGTCCTTTGTAGTTTTCAACTCATTGTGGCATCTTTGTCCCAGGTCCTGGATACAGAGCTATGGGATTTAATGTTTGCCCTGTTGGATTTCAGCCTTGCTTTGGTCCCACTCCTTTCTGTCCTCCCTCCCTTTTGCATTGGGAGTGTTTACCCCGTGCCACTGTATATCGTCAGTGTTTACCTTTTTTTATATACATTTATAAACAAGGGCTCACAGCCAAGAGTTTACCTTGAGTCTGAGAGTGGACTTTGGACTTGGGCTTTTCAGCACTTCTGGATCTGTTAATACTTTAGAAACTCTTAGAGATGAACTAAATCCAATTTTGCACAAAGAGGTGTGTATGAGTTTTTTGAGGGCCAGGGGTGAAGTGTTACAGTTTAGACAAAGTATGTCCCCCCCAAAGGCCTTGTGTGTTCATAGGTAGGGATTTCAGAATATGATTGAACAATGGGGACACTGTAACTGACTTACTGTTGGAAGGTGGGATCTGGTCAGATGAGGCAGATCATTGGAGGCATGACCTGGAAGAGTATTTCACCCTCCTGGGCTCCATTCTACTCTGTCTGCCATCATGGTATATGCAGCTTTCTTCCAACCAAGCTCTTTCATCATGCTGTTTCTGTGGTAAAGCCTGCCATATGGAGTGAAACTTCTAAAAGTATGAGTAAAAACAAATCTCCTCTACTTTAAGTTGCATGCATCAGATATTTTGTCCCAGCAATAAGAAAAGTGACTAAAAATAAATACATACATATATATATAAAATATATATATGTAGATTATTCTTTGGAAAAGGCAAAATATAAAATTATATACATATCTGGGGCATAGGTATATGTCAGGTATCCTGATTTTATAAATTGAATATATGTATATGTTTTTTTTTACTAAATATGGGTGATACCCTTAATATGTGTTTTTTTCTTTATATGTTATAAAATTCTCTAATAGATATAGATACACATATACATATTTATGCATATCTAGCTACTTCTTTAGAATTCACAAAATTTATGTGTAATTATTTTGTAAATATAGACTTCATTATTTGTTTTTATTTGTACTTAATATTTTGAAATTTTACAGTGATACACCTTGATTTAAGTCACAAAGTTATTCTCTTTCATCTAGATTCTCATACCTGTCCTTTTTCAGAAATATTCTTGCATTATTTTTTGATAATTTACTCTTCCTTTTGAACTGTTTTCAGCATCTCAAAAAATTTTAAAATGTTATTCTAAAGTACTATTAAGAAACCTACTCAGCTATAAAGGAAGATAACCTCAAGGCTCTTGTAGGTAGATAGAGACAACTGGTAATAGTGCTCATGAATGTAATGGACAGAGTCACAGGGGTGAATTTTGTGTTGTCTCCATAGCATAACAAACTAAAGGTGTTAGTGGGATCCAAAATGCACAATACATATTGGGAAAGTCAAAGGGGAGGAATTATCTAAAAAGGGAAAGAAATGACCACTATTATCTATTATCTATTATCATGATTTAAAATTTAGATTGTATTCATTGTTCTGATTAGTTTCATTTCATTCCGATTTGTTTGATTTTATTATACTTGATGGCATGGACAGTTATTTTAAAGATAACAAAATGTGTAATTGCAGCCATCGAGGATGTCCAATTATCTTGTTTAGACCCTGTATGGCTTTCATTGTTTGTTTTGATTGATTTTACTCTATTCTGTATTCTTGATTGTAATATGTCTGAAGGTGTAGGCAACTAATCTGAAGATAACAATTATTATGGTAGCCAATGCTGTTTTGCTAATATCTTGAAATTCTGTATTGCTTACATTGTTTTGCTTTGTTTGTGTTGTTTTGTTATGTTTTGTTTTGCTTCTACTGTTTTAGTTTGTTGTATTTTGTTTGATTTTACTTATCCCTGATGGTGTGGGCAGGTATACGGCAGATAACAAGAGGCATTATGGTAGCCTTACCGATTGCTTTTTACCCTGTTTAAAAGTCATGTACCATGTTCATTGCCTTGTTTTGATTGAATTTACTCTGTTTTGTTTTGTTTGATTGTATTCTTTTCAAAATAAAAAAAAAGGTAAATGTTAAAAAAAAAAGACATTTTAAAATTGTTTCATTCTTTTTGCCTCCTATTTCTAGAAGATTTGCCCAAGTTGCTTATCCAAGTTTTTTGTAGAAAACTTTTTACTAGTTTCCAAGAACTGTCTAGATATATTTGTCTAATTCTGTTAAATACGAACAGGCTTCTAAAACATGAATACATAGTTAATCAATTAAGTTTTCCTTGTCATTGCTTGATAATAATGCTTAACAGCTTCCTAAAAATATTGGTACCCATATTCTGACACGCTGATGTGTTTTAAAAGCATTGAAATTACATATTTTCTTAAATTTGCAAGCCCTGACATACCTAGCCTCAGCAATAACCTGGATATTTTTTATAGGAGATAACAGCCTGTAAAAAGCAGGAATTTTTAAAATTGTATTGGTATTGGAAGATCCTCATTTCCCAGATCTTTGCCAGCCACTCTTAGCCAGTTCTCCTTGGAGGAAAGATACTTATTTAAACTGATAGGATCATCATTCCCAAGTAAGGCATATTGTTGTAAAAATTTTTCATGTGATGGCAGGATCAGAGGTGCCCCACACACATGTCTATTGGGCTTCTTGAGGCTGATAAATCTCAAAAAAAGGCATCAGAACTTCCAGCTTTCTGAATCCCAGAAGTCTCAGGAGGATCAGGGCTGCAGGAATCCAAACCTCCAGGACCTATGGGACAATTGTTTGCAGCAGTTATAGGTAGGAGGCCTCCTCTTCCACAGACAACCTTGTTTGGTACACCTGATTACAGCCATTGCTGAATACTCTCTCTTTTCTATGAAACTGTTCAGAAATCCATCTTTAGTACTGACTCACCAAAATCAGTGTCATCCAAGATAATCCCATCTGGATATATCATCTTTATTAAATTTTTTTATTTTTTATTTGTATATGTTTATAATGCATAATGATTAAATTCACCGTGGGGAGTTAGTGTACACATCCTAATTTTTTTTATTTCCTTCCTTTCCTCCTTCCCTTTTCCATCTGTCCCCTTTCTATATCAGAAAGATCTATCTCCCTACTTTTTATTATTTATCTTCTATTTTGGTCTTTATGTATATTTTGTGTTTTGCATATTAGAGAAACCATGTGATATTTAAACTTGTGTGTCTAATTTATTTCACTTAATGTTGTGATCCCAGTGTGTATACATTTTCCTACAAATGACTCAAGTTTGGGTGTATGGTCTTGATGAGCACATTTTCCAGTATTCACAACTGTTATAGAAAAAAAGTTTATGGCTGTCCAAGGAACACACATTGACTTTGCTGACTCTGGAGACTTTGAGTACAGTCAATTAATTAGCTGGGTCACTCTTGAGTCACTCAATAGTTTTTCAATTTACTTTATCATATGTGATTTTTTTTTTTTTTAGTAAAAGCTTTTGCAGTTCATTACCCACTAAAGAAAACTTTACAATGCTAGGAAGTTTTCTTAAGCCATTTAAAAAGCAGCTCTCTTGGTGAATAATCCTAAGACAAGCGACCTCCTGAAGCATCCCCATCTCCCTCATTAGGGTCATGACCCAGTCTCCCAGCTCCTGGTATGTAAGGCTTGCATTCTGTTTTGGTGGGACAGACTCCTGAGACTCAGCCCAAAGGATTAACAAACCCCACCCCTTCAGAGAAATGGGCCAAATAAATAATAATTGAACATGAAAGAGATTTTCACAGTTTCAACAAGGACTAAGAGGATTACATCCATTCTAACCCTAATCACACTGGTAGCTTTATTACCACTGGGTTCACAGTGAGGTCAAAAGTCACTGGTAGTAAGAAAGAGCTTTATGTATCAACATGCATAGTCTGCTGTTTGTTAATTAGCTAGTGCTACCTGGCATTTAGTATACAGAAATGCTAGCAGAACCAAGGAAAACAAGATTTAAAACACTAGGCTTGCAAGCATTACTGAAAGCTGTAATTATGGACCTCAGCAAAGGAAGTGATAGCCATCTTGCATGAAAGAAGAAAATACATATAGCAGATCCCAGAAAAAGACTGCTGCAAGGCCAACTCTTCACTTTGCATTACAGCACATCAAATTCCACTGTTAAGACAAGTCATTGGATTTAGTACCAGCTCCACAACTCTACTACAGTGTGACCTTGCACAGTTATTGAACCACACCTAGCCTCAGATTCTACACTTGACCTTAGCCAAAAGACCTAAGGAGCAAAAGCCTCATTCTTAGGAAGTGAAATATGGTGAATACAGCACATTCTCCTTGTAAAAATCAAGTCAGATGAGTGACTGAATAATTGTTTAGGAAATTGAAAGGACTTGTATATACAAGTAGGTTATGCCTTCTATACAAAATTATTTCTCAGTTTCTCACTACCATGCTTTGAGATTCAGACAACTCTGCTGTAAGTCAATAATGGCTATATTAAAGTATAAAAGAGTGAACCTTATACTATATGACTACACATTAAGATTTATACTATAAGATTAAAAGAACTCTATTGCTCTTACTGAAAGCTAAAATAACTTCATCATTTTAAAGACTGCAACACTGACCATTGTTGACTACAAGTGATCTTCTGGGCCCCATGGCAGTTCTGTAACATACATAATGCATGTTTCTTTGCATCACACAGTCCTGAGTTTGAATTGTGTCTTTAACCACTCACTGTGTAATCCTAGAGAAGTCACTTAGTGTGTCAAGGCACATTTTTTTCATATTTGTGTCCAATATGTAATTCAATATCATTCCTGTAACACAACGTAGTACTGTTATTGCCATTGATTTACACAGCAATTCAAGGTAAGAAGCTGAATCTCTTTTCCAAAGACATATCACATCTAAATATTTGAGTTGGAATTTATTATTTAGTATTTTAATTGACAAAAAAATCATATATATTTATCATGTACAGCACATTATTTTGAAATATGTATACATTGTGGAATGGCTAAATGGAGTTAATTGACATACACATCACCTCACCTCACATACCGATTATTTTCTGGTAGTGAAATTATTTGAAATCATTTTCATAAACTTTTGAGAATAGAGAATGTTGTTTTTAACCATTTTACCATGTTGTACAATAGATCAGTTGATCTTAGTTGAATCAGGATTTAAACATAAACCATCTAGGTTTGAGGTCAACATCCTTGCCATTATGTAGTGATGCATAATCCAAAGTGCAAACCACACAGTAGATGTGTAATAAGCACAGGCATAATGCTCTGCTGTGTAAGAGTACAGGCCTGAAAGCAAGGCGCATGGGCTCATTTTGGTGCTGCCTGCTATTAGCTGTATGACCACAGACAAGACAGTCAACTTTTTGTACCTCAGTTTCTTCCCTGATAAACTGGCAATATAATTAGTACTGACTTTTAGGGTTGTCCTGAGTATGGAGTTCATATATACAAAATAAGAAGTACTGAATTAAAATGATACAATATTGCTCACTAGCATAGATTTTTTTTTAACCTCATCACAAATCTTTAATGCAAATATACTGTGCTACTCTTCATTTTAGGAAGAAGTGAAATATCACTAAAAAGAAAATAACATTTTTGGAGAGGTACTAGTAAGTCATGTGCTTTTGCCAATACATATATTAAATGCTGAATTTTCACTCATCTCTATTAGATGAATTAGATAACTCTGTTCATTTTATATGTTTTATTATGATATGAATGCATTTTCAAGTTTGACAAATACAGAAAGTAGAGAAAAATAAGGCAGTCAAAATTTCATCATTTGAGAAAATCGAAGAAAATTTATTGCCTCTTATTTTATTATTTATGTGCTTACTTGTAAAGTATATGCATATACGTAGATTTGTAAATAGAGTTAAAATGAGGCTATATATGTAGCTTGGTTTCCTTGTTCCACTTGTTTACACATTATGGGCTTCCTTGATTTAAATCGTTTGAAATTAAATTTCCATACATTGTTCATTGTCTCCTAAAAGTGTGCTTAAGATAAAGCTCAGTAAGTTTTTTCCAATCCAATAGAGCTTTTCTAAATATATTACTAGAGTCTTAATGAGATCATTTTAACACATTATGCATGAAGTAATATATCACAGGAAATAGCATTTTAAGAAACTATCATTTCCTTTCTCAAAAGATAATAAAACATCTGCTTTCTCCAAAATAAAACTTATAAAAATAAACTTCTTGAACTATACAAGCTCTCTCTCATATATTTTGGGAGTTCCTCCAAAGTGTGAATTTCACACACACAAAAAAAATCAATGTGGACTTCAAGCATAATTTTTAGCATATGCAAATTTCCTACATCTGATTATACCTAACACTTTCTATCTGAGTGCACCAAAGTATTTCACACATCTTAATATACTCAACTATTTTCAATTAAAAATTTGATTTGGAATAATATTAATAAATAAATTGTATCAAAAAGTGCTTTATATAAGATGCCACATGTAATAATACTGTATTTGGTTAAAGACTTTCTAAAGCCCCAAAATCAATACTGTATTTCAAGTCAAATATGCAGCAAATCCATTAAGCGAACTCATTTTTTGCCTATTCAGCTTACTTATTGAAGTGAAATAAATCCAAATAATAACTTTAAAAATCAGGCATAGTCAATTAGATAAACAATTTTAAAGACTACTAATTCCTAATGTTCTTCTGCCAACCATTTAAAATATTTCCTCTGCCATTTTGTAGTTTTTGGCTCTTTGTAATTATTATTTTGGATGGATAACTGCTCTTTATCAATTATACCTGCAAAAGAAGAACCTATTCACTCAGCAGTCTAGAAAGGGAACAAAGTATGAATTTCAAAATGAGTACTTTAACTTATATTCTTAAAAGATTATTTAAAGGACATATAATCTGAAGCATTTGTGCCAAGAAATACTGCGTTTATTGGGACTTAAATGTAATCTTGAGTAATGAGAATTTACTCATTCACATATGTATCTGAGGAAGGGAATTAGGGGATTAAAAAAGAAGGAATAAAAACAGAAAAAAAAAAGGAAGGAATGTTAAAAGAGAAGGAAAAAGAGAGAGAGAGAGAGACATTCACTATACTCCTACTTTGTAACTAGCATTTTTTGCCAGCATTCTATCACTTCACTATTATCCTAACATTGAAATGTAAATATTATCACCATTTTGCAAATGAAATTGAAACTGATAAAGTGCTACGTCTTAATTTCATAATTAATACAGTTTGTAAGTAATTGAGTTTGGATTTAATGTCAATGGTGGTTGACTTCAGAGCCTATATTTTTCCATATTATATAACTGGTAGTAGAAATTGAAATTACAGTGAACTTTCTACTGCCTGATTTATGGAAGTATCTCAATTTGCCTTTTTTCCTACTCATTTTAGGTTCTGACACACAGACATTCATCAAGCATTTGTTACCTGACTGGATGAATGAATGATTCTTAAAAGCAGAAGAAAAATGAACTTTTGTTCTTTTAAATAAAAAAAGGAGGCATACTTGAAAAGGTGAGAACTGCAGTCAGTTCTATTTAGGCCTTGCAAGTTAAGATAAGGGGGTATCTCCAAGAAATATGGTTTGCGTTCAGATGATCTTTAAGTTGGACAACAAAGAGGCTAACAAAACATAAGTGTCAACTAATCTGTGGATTTTCTTCTGCTTGAGGAAATTTCCAAAGGGTGGCCATAGATTCTAAGACATTAGGGGATTATCATAGAGCACACTCCCACTACAAGGGTTAACTGTCCAATAAATTCCAAGGGCTCCTACAGACTTGGAGTTAGCCTACCTCAACCTCCTATCACTTGCATTTTGAAGCCTTATCTCTTAGACTTAATGGAATTTCCCAAGATCTGATATACCAGACACTTTATTGGTAACCCAAGTATTAAACATTCCTAGTGTACATAGATAACAGGAAGGTGGCCAGTTGTATTTGGTTTGTTTTGTTTATGTCAGTGGAAAATAACTGGGCAAATGTATTAATTACAATGTAGGTATAACAAGTAGCATAAAACCAACTAAAATGGCTTTCTTCAATAAAAGGCATGTTAGGTAGTGTTCAATATAGCAATATGGTAAAATTTGGTCAAGTAGCTCAAAGAAGTATGGTTTTTTCAGTCTTCTATCTTCTACAGTATTGGCTTGGATGTAGAAACTGGTTAGATATTTATCAAAATTTTCAGTTTGACAGAACTGGATTACATGTATTTCTTAACCTTTTTATATTTAACTTCAGCCACATGACTGAACTCTACTCAAGAGGCTGTGGGCAAAATTCTGTCTACGTGCATGTCCAGCCAAGTATGATTGATTCTGCAGGCTTTCTCCTTGCACCAACTAATAGAAAAAGAGCATCACAGTCTTAGAAGTCATACATGTATATATATATAAAATATATATAATGATAAGCTTTCATTCAAATCAGCTGAAAGAGAGTTATCTGCAGATGAAGAACACTTAGTCTGGACTTCATGTAAGAGTGAAATACATTCTTACACTGTTTGAGTCACTAAATTAAAATGTTGATGCCAGAAGTGGAATGACCCCTTAAGAGCATCCTGAATTTTATAAGATTGGTTATGTTCTTTAGTTGTACTTGCTTTAGTTATGGAGAAAATATACTGACCTGCTAGTCAATAGAAAAAGAATTACGAATGCTACAGCAATTTGGAAGGTAAGCTGAATTTGTAGTCCTAGTGGAAGTGATCGGAAAGATCCAGAATGTTAAGTATGTGTTGCTATTATCTGTTGCTTTGTTAACAAGTTATTTTAAAAAACAGATCAAATTAGTTGTCAACTAGAGATAAAGTTTGGGGTCTCCAATGATTGAAAACATGACTAATTGTAGAACTCAAACAGTAAAAGATTTTTAAAGACTTTGGACAACAATGATGTAATAGCGTGTATCCTTCCAACACATAGTTTTGAAATGTTCCCAGGTAATTATCTTTTAAAGTGAAAATGACAGGCAGAAAATAAAGAAAAAATAAAAATAAATCAGGCTTAACATTTATGTCTGAGAAAAATACTTTATCCTGGAGAATATTTTACATGCCTTTGGGGAAAATGCATACTGCATTGTTTTTGAGTGGAGTATTCTGTATTTATCTGTCAAATTCATTTGACATATAGTGTAGTTCAAGCTTGTTGTTTCCTTATCAGTGTTCTGTCTGGATATTCCATCTATTATTAAAGGTGAAGTGTTGAAATTTTTCAGCACTACATTGCTATATATTTAACCTTTTTTATGTGCTTAATTCTGCCTTATATATTTAAGTGCTCTGATGTTGGATGCAAATATATTTATAATTGTTAATTGACTTATTGAATTGACCCTTGTATCATTATATAATACCCTTGTGTATATTTATGACTTTCCAATAGTAAGTCTAATTTGGCTGATATAACCATAGCCACTCCATTCTTTTTTGGTTATTTTTGCATGAAATACAGTTTTCGACTCTTCCACTGTCAGGCTACATATGTTGTTAACTTTGAAGTGAGTCTCTTATAGACAGTGTACAGTTAATTTTGCTCTATCCATTCTATTTCTCTGTATTTTTTGATTGGGTATTTTAATTCATTTACATTCAAAGTAATTATTGAAAGGTAAAGATTTACTACTGCCATTCCATTAATTGTTTTCTGTTTTCTTTGTCGTTCTTTTGTTCCTTTCTTTTTCTCTTAGTCTTCTTTCTGATTTGATGATTATGTTATTTGCATGGTTAATTCCTTTCTCTTTTTCATTTGTATGTCTATTTTAGGTATTTTTGTGTTATGGTGAAGCTTACTAAAATATCCTACACTAACAACAGCCTATTTAAGATAATAGCTACTTAAAATATTTATATATTTATAATATACATAGATTTTTCTGTATCAGTTATAACTCAATTTTTTAAAAGAAGAACTTCAATGTATTTATGAACAGATGAGGATACCAGAAAGGAAATACAGCTACTAAGCATTAAAAACATTCACTTGCTAAAGAAGCCATAAACCAATATCAAAAATCTTCAGCACTGAAAAATCTGAATGCTCCAAAATGCCATGGACAGAAAATACCTATTAAATTTGTGGAAGCCCTGTAAAAATAAATAAATAAATAAATAAATAAATATAAACAAACTACTTCACAAAGCTAATTCCAGTTGTCAACATGAGAGGTAAGAGGAATTATTAAGAAAATAGCTCCCTGATAAAGGACTTAGTCTGTAGAAATTAAAAGAAGAAAAATTTATTTTTAGAAAGCAAAATAAATTTTAATCATGTAATATGCCTCATTTTCAGACATCTCAAAAATTTGACTTTATAATTCAAATATATGTAGTTTATGCTATGTCAACTATACCACCAAAAAGATGATTTAAAAATGTAAAGGTCCTATATTGAAAGTAAGGAAAAATACTTGATTTTTATGTTAGCTAGAAATAAATCCACAAGCAGGGCATGGTGGCACACTCCTGTAATCCCAGTGCTCGGAAGGCTGAGGCAGGAGAATCATTGTGAGTTTGAGACCAGACTGGGCTACAAAGTGAGCCTAAGGCCAGCCTGAACTACATAGTGAGACCATATCTCAAAATGACAAAGCAAAACAAAAAAAAGAAAGAAAGAAAGAAAAAGAAAGAAAGAAAGAAAGAAAGAAAGAAAGAGAGAAAGAGAGAAAGAGAAGAAAGAGAAGAAAGAAAGAAAGAAAGAAAGAAAGAAAGAAAGAAAGAAAGAGAAAGAAAAGGAAAGAAAGAAAGAAAGAAAGAAAGAAAGAAAGAAAGAAAAAGAAAGAAAGAAAGAAAGAAAGAAAGAAAGAAAGAAAGAAAGAAAGAAAAGAAAGAAATTAGGACTATTAGGGCTACCAGTAGTCATGAAACCTCATTCTCTGATATTAACCCACTGCAACTGAGATATTCATGCTCAAGTTCAGTAACATAACATGGTTTTTAGTAGTTTTTATACAAAAAACATACTTTGTATTTCTGAAAGCCTTCATTAATATCTCCTTCTATTTTATTACTTTAAATTGGTCCGTGTAACAGTGTCTGATTTAATCACCACCAAGACCTCCGTAGACTGGGCACCTAACCACGGGGAAACAATGAAGGCTCAAAGCGAACATATGCACTGCTCACCAGACCACATAATCTGGTGCTGGACTGCATTCACCTAGTGAGAGGGGCATCTTCCTCTAATCTGCAATGAATTGCCACGTAGTCCTAATTAGGCTCTCATCCTGATGATAGTACATAGACTTTAGTAGGAAAGGGAAGGGAACCGAATGCAAGCTAAGAATTGAGGAAACCAGAAAATAACTATTGGAATAATATTGATGTCATGATTGTAGGTATGGCTCTCATTACTTCATTATATTTTAATGTCTTTCCAGATATCATAAACAAAAAAAGAATCTTTCAGTTATCGAAAGTCCTACACAACTTTATTCATTTTATTTTTATTTAAAAAAGTAAAAACTGATACAGAATTTCAAAACAAAATAATAAGAGATTGACAATGGTTAATATATGTTTTATCTTCAAAATAGTTGCTCAGATTACAACATACAGGTTTGAAAAATTGATCAATGAAAGTATAAACCATTCTTTTTAATGAACTAGTAGAGATTAGTAGTATAATTATCTATAGTTTGTATATATATATATATTTTTTTCCTTCTTTCTTTTCTCCTTTCCTGAATCCCAGATATTCTTTCCTTTTGAGCAGTTTCTTCCCATTTCACTTTTACAATATCTATTGTACATTTTGGATCTTATTTACTGTTTCAACTTTTCACACTAGGGAGACAGTACAATGTTTACACATACAAGCCTGATTTATTTCATTTTTGAGTATGGCCTCAAGTTGTATTCATTTACCTATAAAAACCTCAAGTTTATCCTTCTTTATAACTGAGTGGTACTTCCTTGTATAAAAACACCATATCTCTTTTATCCATACTGAGGTTGCTAGGCATTTTGGTTGTTTCCATGATTTAGGTATTATAAATTGTGCTGCTATAAACATGGGTGCACATATATTGCTGTGATATGATGTTTTCAGTTCTTCTGGGAAAATATCCAGAAAGGGAATAACTGGGTCAAATGGGACCTCCAACCCTAGATTTTCGAGGAATCTCCACACTGATTCCCACAGTGGTTCTACCAGTCTCCATACCATCAACAGTGGAGAAGGACATCTTTTTCCCCATACCCCTGCCAGTATTTGTTATTGGTGGATTTCTTGAAGATAGCCATTCTTTCTGGAGTGCAATGGAATCTGTGTTGTTTTAAACTACCTTTCTTGAATGACCAATGGTGCTGAACATTTTTTCATATATTTATTTGCCATTTTTATTTCTTCATGTGAGAATCATGTATTCATGTAAGATGCCAGTTTTTGGATTGGGTCTTTGAATTTGGGGGGCTTGATATTTTCAATTCTCTATATGTTCTAGATAGAGGTCCTTTGAGGGATCGTTGAATAAAATATTTCTCATTCTATGGATTTTCTTTTCACTGTGTGGGTGATTCCTTTTGATGCACAAAAACTTTTTAATAGGATGAGATCCCATTTGTTGATTCTTAGAAGTACTTCCTGTGCAGTTTAGATTTTGTTCATAAACTCTCTTACTAACCTATGTCTTCAAGATATCTACCTGTTGATTTTATTAGACTAGTTTTGTAGTATAATTTAAGTCAGTGATTGTGATACCTCCTATCTTGCCTTTGTTGCCCAGGATCATCTTTGCTATTCTAGGTCCCTTGTATTTCCAAATGAATTTTAGGAATGTTTTCTCTGTATCTGTGAGGTGTACTGATGATATTTTGAATGGGACAGCACTAAATCTTTATAACAGTTTTGGGAGTATGGCCATTTTCACAATGTTGGTTCTTCCTATCCATGAGCAAAGGATATCTTTCAATTTCCTGATATTTTCTTGGATCTCCTTTTTCAGACTACTGGGATTTTCAATATATAAGTCTTTTGCATCCTTCGTTAGATTAAGTATTTCATTTTTTTGATGCTGTTGTGAAAGGTATTTTTTTCCTAATTTCTGTCGTTGTGAGTTTGTTGTTTCTGTATGGGAAGCTATTGATGTTTGAGTGTAGACTTTGCATCCAGCCATGCTGCTGAATTTGCCTATCAAATCCAGTAATTTTTGGTGGAATTTGGGGTCTTCTATGTAGAGTATCATGTCATCTGCAAATAATAATTTAACTCTTTCTTTCCTATTGTTATTCCTTGTATTTTTCTCTTGTCTAATTTCTCAGGCTAAGGTTTCCAGAACTATATCAAATAGGAGTGGTGATAGTGGGCATCCTTATCTTGTTCCTGATTTTAGAGTGAAAGCTTTCAGTTTTTGTCCCTTTAGTATGATGTTGGCTGTTGGCATGAATGAGTTTTGGACTTTTTCAAAAGGTTTTTCTGCATCCATTGAGATGATCATGGAATTTCTATCTTTGGCTGTGTTCATATCATGTGTTACATTTATTGATTTGTGTATGTTGAGCCATCCCTGCATTCCTGGAATGATCCACTTGGTCATGGTGTATAAACTTCTTGATGATTTGCAACATTCTGTTTGCTAGTATTGTATTTAGAATTTTTGCATCTATATTCATTAGGAAAGTTGAGCAGTAGTTCTCATTTTTGTTTTGGTCTTTCTCTGATTTTGGTATCAGGGTAATATTTGCCTCCAAGAAACAGTTAGGGAGAATTTCTTCCTTTTCAATTTTGTTAAATAATTTGAGGAGTATTGGCATTAAATCATCTCTAAATTTCTTGTAGAATTGAGCTGTGAATCCATCAGGACATGGGATTTTCTTCGTTGATAAATTTTACATTATGTTTTCAATTTCATTAGCTGATATTGGGTTATTCAGAATTTTTACATCTTCTTGAATTAGTTTTGTTAATTCATATATTTCTAGGAATCTGTTGGTTTCTTCTGTGTGCTCCATCCTATGCAAGTAAAGATTCTTGAAGTACGTATTGATGATCTGAATTTCCACAGTATCTTTAGAGATTTCACCCTTTTCATTTCTCCTTGCATGAATTTTAGTTTTACTTTCCTTTTTTTCTGAGGTTTTCTAGGGATTTATCAATTTTATTTATTCTTTCAAGAACCAACTCTCTGATTCATTAATTTTTTGTATTATTTTCTTAGTCTCAATTGCATTAATGTCTTCTCTGATCTTTGTAATTTCCTTCCTTTTGTGGACTTTTAACTTGACTTGTTCTTCTTTATCTAGATGCTTGAGGTGCAGCATTAAATTGTTTATTTGTGCTCACTGTTTGCCTGATGTGAGAATTCACTCCTATAAATTTCCCTTTTCAAGAGAAATATCATTGCATTCCACAGGATCTAGTATGTTGTATTGGCATTGTCATTTGATTGTAGATAATGTTTCATTGCTTCTTCAATTTCATCTGTGACCCATTGGTTGTTCAGGAATGTGTTATTTAGTTTCCATGTGTTTATGGAGTTTTTGAAGTTTTACCATTGATTTCCAATGTCATTGCATTATGGTCACATAACATGTGTGGAGTAATTTCAGTTCCTTTGCATTTACTTAAGCATGTTCTGTGGGCTAGTATATGTTCTATTTCATAGAACATCCCTTCTGCTGCTGAGTAGAATATATATTCTCATGTTGTTGAGTGGAACACTCTGTAAACATCTACTAAATGCATTTATTTATATGTTTGATTCAGTTCTGTCATTTGCTGAATTTTTTTTTGTCTACTTGATCCATTTCTTTGTGATAATGTGGTGTTAAGGTCCCCCATTACAATTCTGTTGTTGCTTATTTGATTTTTCATGTCTATTAATATGTGTCTTATAGTATTGTGTGCTCCTGTTTTTGTTGCATATAAATTTATGATTATTATCTCTTCATCTTGGATTTTTCCCTGAACAAGTATATAGTGACCCACTTTATTTCTTTTGATCACTTTTGGTTTTAAATTCAAATTGTCTGCAAACAGAGTAACTACTCATTCTTTTTTCTGGGTTCCTGTTGCATGGAGTATTGTTTTCCATCCTTTTACTTTCCATCTATGTGTTTCGTTTTGAGTTAAATGTGTTTCTTGTGTCTGCATATGGATTTCATTTTTTAATCCATTCTGCCAACCTGTTTCTTTTGATTGTTGAATTGAGGCCTTTTACACTGATGGTTGTAACATATGTAATGACTTACCTTTGTCATGTTAGTTTCCTGTTGTTGATTCCCTGCTTTTCCCCCTGTTTAATTGCTTGCCCTGGTTCATAGTTTCTTTCTGATGTTGTTCTTATGGTCATTTTTATCTCTATCTAGAATATCTTTCAGTACTCTTTGTAGGTTTGGTTTGGTGGACATGCATTTCTTCATTCGTTCTTTGTTATGGAAGTATCTTATTTCTCATCAATTTTGAAAGATAGTTTTGCAGGTCATATCCATCTGGGATGGAAGTTGTTTTCTTTCAGTGCTCAAAATACTTCAGTCCAGGCATGACTTTATTTCATAAAATTCTTTCACGTTGTTTATGAATAGGTAACGAATCAGGAGTACAATACAGACAAGGGCAAACATTGGATGACTATATGCATCGGGAATGTTTCTTAGGAACACATGGACACAAGGAATTCTTCCGGCCACCACAAAAAAAAAACAAGTATAATGAGAAAGTGTTCAAAGTTCTGTATATTGTGACTATCTTTGGTGGAAAATGCAACTACATTAATTTTTTTCAGAAAAAGTAATAAAGTGACTTCTTGAGCATATAGTGTGCTTCATTCAACAATGACTGATAATTGAAGATATCTTGATTGAGGTGCTTACCCAAGGAGGTTTCCTAGATACTCCCAATATGTAGCAGTGAAGTTCTGTTAAATCCAAACACAGGAGTAAATGGGTCATCTGCAAAACCAAATTAAAAATCAATTCTGCCATAGTTTTCTGTGCCCTGATTTGCTTTTGGATTATAGTCGCTTTATTGCTACTTGTATGTGGTGTCTAAAAGTTATAACAACACCATGTTAGTAGTGAGGTGGTGAACACAAACTGATTTGGGACGAATGGTTGGTGCAAGCTGCAAGCAAATATAGGGAGCAGGTCATCTCTTTATACCTACCAACTCATGCAAGTTAATGAACTGGTATGTGGAGTTGTAAATATAAAAAGAAGAAATTTTTATTAAACAGACCTTTCAATTTCCCAGTATTGTATCTTACTATGCACCATTAATTTTATGGGCTCACTAAAATCAGGTTTCAGTAGTTAAAAAAAATGTATCTATAAAAATGAAATTAAAGTAACAATGATAATTAAAAATAGGCAATGAATCGTCTCAGTAGTTTGAAAGAACAAAATCCTGTACAGAAAAATAAGCAAAACAATGAAATGCATATTTGGATTTCATGTACAATGTATGTTATTAGACTTAATATTGGCATTTAAGTTTCAAATAATAACATCACATTCAATGTTTTAATTTTAATTAAATCAGTCTTAGATGTTTGTATTTTGTGTATGTGTGTGTGTGAGTGTTTTGGTATTTTTTAGTCCAAAATAAACAAATAAAAACCAAGCATGGCAGTACACACCTATAAACCCAGCACTCAGGGAGGCAGAGGCAGGAGAATTGAAAGTTGGAGCCCATCCTGAAAATTTAGCAATTCGTTGACACCTTATCTCAAAATAAAAGTTTAAAAAGGGCTGTGAGTGTAGCTTAGAATGAAGGCCCTGAGTTCAATTCCCAGTACTATCAAGGAGACAAACACCAAAAACAAAACAACAAAAAAAATCTAACGAGTTTATATGTAGTCTTATATATACTTCAGTAGTATTATAATAAAAATTACACCAACCCTAGCAATCCATGAAAATCATAATGTTAAGGGAAATCTATACTTTATTCAAGCTTGAAATCTGATAGTCTTATATCAAACTTTTTCTTAATTGAATGTACTGTGGATGAACTTGTTCAACACTTCTGAAATTCTCAAGTTTTATGACAAAATTACCTAACAAATGTAATCCAGCAGATAGAGATTCAGGAGAGTTAAGGGGACCAAAATGTACTGTTCAAACAGTCTGAATTACTTTTTTTAATTATGTGAATGGAGACTTCAGATGCACATGGCATACATTTTTCTTCTTCCCTGGATTTTAAATGTCATAAGGAAATTTTTTAACTGATTATCTCTATCTTGCATTCTAACTTATTTAACAAGGTGTGAATTTAAGCGAATACATTTCAAGACTGGTTACAATTAAGGAAGTGGCAAATTAGGCCATAAGCTGCAAATATTTCAATTCAACAACATTTATTGAGCATGTACTGAAAACAGATAGAACACTGTGAATGTGCAAATAAAAAAAAATCCTATGAATAATCATTAAGAGAGACAGATATGTAAATGAAATTGCAAAACAGTATGCTAAAACAAAAGCATGTATGTTTATACACATGTACAATTATATATACAGCAATCATATATGTATATAATTTATATATATATATATGTGTGTGCAGAAATTGTTTAAAAGTTGGAATGATAAACTTCAAACTGGTGACACTAAAAGTAGCAGAGTCAGGAAAAATTACAAAGGAGTTGTAAATACTGAATGGGCTTTCTGACATGGACTGGATGGGGAGATCTTTCTAAGCAGAAGGGGCAGAATATGCTTTAGGAAAACAAGGGATAGAGTTTTAAAAACCTAAGTGTACAATCTATATTTATGACAGAATAAACTATCTACAAAAGAAACATAATATGTTTGACTAGGACTAAATATTATATTTGAATTTTCTAGTTGAATATATTAAGCTTATTTAATCAGACTGAGTTTCTTTCTAAAACCAAAGAAGGGAACATTATAATGTAAAATGTCCTTGTATGGTATATGAGGTTAAAATAAAATTAATAATACATTTTTGCAATTCACTTGATTACCTTCTCGATTAGTACTTTGATCATATTTATTCTCATACCTTGCAATAAAATGGGGGTGGTAAATTAGGTTTATTGCAACCAATGCAAAGATATGGATCATCGAGCACATTATTAACAAACACAGTTAAATTCACTATCTAATAAGTCCTTGACATAGTCTGCTTGAAAATACTCAACAAAATTTCAAATCTGCTGCATTGAAGTGCATGTAAGACATCTATTAAAGAAAAAGCCGGCCTTACTAAACTGTATTAACGAGGAAGTACTACATCCATTATATGACAGTCAGTGATATTTTTTTTAGTTTGAGTAACTGGAACTATGAAGCTAGAAAATTGTAAAATTTTTACTAAATTTAAGGACTTTTAAGATAGTCAAGAGTGTTTGGCAGAAGAATTTGGGCATTGCTCATGCAGGCTTTGTCGATGACCCAGCAGGTACCTGTTCCTTACTCTCTTGCTGGGGCCATCTCCTCACTCTTCTGTGATCATCATATTATCAAACACTGATGGCTTCTTTAAGGGCAAACCCAGCTTGTTTTTACTTATTTTCAGTCTCAACTACTCTTCTCTTCTCCCTCTCCCCAACATTCATAGCCCCACTGGTGCCATCTGCCAGAAAGTCTTTGAGAACTGATGCTATAATGCCTTTATTGCAGTTTGTAACAGTCCCTTGCCTCCCAAAGCTTGGGACTTTTAAGTCATTCCACTGTCTCCTGGCTCTCACCTGCTTAGAGAACTGTATTCCCTAATCTGTTGTCATTTCTCACCACGGTCTCAACTTTATTTTCTCTCTGTAGGCCTCAACTTTCGAAACCCTTGCAATAAGTTCTCAAGGACTCATATATACTCTGTTATCTGCAAAATCCTCTACCTGTTTAACACTGTCTCTAAACAGTCTCTAGATATCAGGGAAACAACTTTTCCTAAGACTGCTTCCCTCCTGGCTTTCTAACATGCCAGCATCATTTTAAGTTGAATATATAGTGAGTGAACAGTTAAGAAAAGAGCCCCACAAGGAGTCTTCTAAAGTGATTTCTTTTTCTACCTCCATGCAAATTACCTTTGTCAATCATGAATTACCTTAGAAGAGACTATTTGAATTTTTTTATTCTATTTTTTTCCCTAGGAAGACTGATGAAAAAGTCTTTGATAAGATTTGAAGAGCCTAAGTTTTGCACTTAGTTTCACGTTTTGATGGTTGCCCTTCAGTCTCGTACTTGTGTGTCTGTCATGCAAAGTTCATAACCTTTTGCAGCCTAAATTTCATTGTTTTTCTTCAGAGACGGGGTCTTGCTATATTGCCCATCTTGACCTTGAATCCCTGGGCTCAAGTATTCCTCCTACCTTAGCCTTCCAATAGCCAGGATTGCAAGTGCATACCACCACCTGCAGCTGATCAAAATTCATTTTCATTTTCTTTGTTTTTCTATTAGTTTTTAAAAACTTGCCTTATTCTTGTAATGCAGAAAATATCTTTGAAAATTTTTATGAAAATGTAATGATAATTTGCATGAATATAACTTAATAAATTTGTATGCTTGAAAATTTGACCTTTTCCTTTCGTTTAAGAAATGACAACTATTGCTTTGGATGCCTTATCTCTGTAGCTCTTAAAAAATAATTAGTATAAAAGGAAGTCATATTGCTTTTCAAATTGTCTCTTAACCCCTTTATTATAATTTTTTAAAGCTTCACATTTATTTTTTGCATTATCCAAATCCCTTTCATACACATTATATTATTTTCATAATACTGAAAATATTAATTCATGTGTATAAATATGGAGACCTAACTTTAAAGAAATTATTTTAATTTCATAGTTCTTAATAAAATTAATCTATTTTGATAAAATGTTTATAGTCATTATATCTCTAAATGCAAGAAACTTTCAAATTGAAAAAGTGTTTCATAAAATCAATGAGGAAAATTTAACAAATACAGTTTAACTTTTAAAAATAGAGCCAAGGTTTTCAATTTTCAAATGCAGTAAGGCTGGTAATGTATTTCTCACTAGGGTAAAAATCAAGCCTAGGAAAAGTTAGATAAGTTATATAAATCCTAAATTAAAAACATCAGGAGGCTGTGACAACTACAAGAATTAGATTAAAATTTTAGAGAAGAGTGCCTTTGGAAAGGGAGCCAATGATTTCAAGTCCTTCTTCCTGCTGAGGGCATTTGCCAATTCTGAGACCAGGATAAAGTTAGACTTGGTGTCTTGGTTACTTTTCTCTCATGGCTGGGGCAAAATACCCAATACACAAAATTAAGGAAGGAAAGGTTTATTTAGCTCACAGTTTGTGGAGGTTTTGGTCTATAATCAGCTGGCTTCAAGGCAGGGTGGCCTGGTACTGGAGCAACACTTGACAGTGGAAGAAGATAGCAAAGCAACAAAAGCAAAACGGGGCAGAACAAACAAACCTCTTCTCTTCCTTTATACTGTAAGCATGTTACACTCCTGGGGGTTGGGGGAGGTGTAGCAATCACACCATCTAGGCGCCCTCCTCTTGCACAGGCTCAGGATGTTTACAAAGTGAGGACCCTGGCTCCCTGCTGAGTTGCTGCTCAACTTCTTAAGTTGACACAATGTATCAACCATAACACTTGGTTTAAGTCTAGACCTTCTGCTGAGAGAAATCAGAAAGCTTTTGACAATCACTTGGGGCTGGTACAAAACAAATTGGAAACTTGAGGAAACTCAAGAGCCTTGAGGGAATAATTTCTAAATTCTGGGCTGGTAGTCAATCCAGGAGCTATGGAAAATATTCTGTAAGAGAAAATTTAAAGTTCTTTAATCTCAAGTAGTTAGAATATAAAGTGAGTTCTCAGTAGGTGACTAGCATCAAGCTCATAATCTCTCCTTGAGATATTCACCAGATTTTGGGATCATATAGGGTATAAGGTAGAAGAGCTATGTGGGAAGCTCTCAAGATCACAGTTGAATTTCATAGTTTTTTCTTACTGAAGAGATAATGACCTGCCAAGCACTCAATCTAATGCCAAGATTTAGGGTTTTATGTGTTTTTGTGAACTGTCCTCTTTATTTTTATGTAATGACTCTATTCTTGGTAATATTCCATATTCTAGAGTTTACTTTGTCTGATGTTACTATGTCATATCAATTTTTTAAAATCAGTTTTAAGAAAGTACCAACATATTTATCATCAAAGTTTTTCTCATACTGACAGTATGGTAGAATTCTTGCATATTGTTAAGTGGCCAAAACATGTTCCTATTTCATGCAGAATATGCAGCATCTATATGTGTGATGGCCATGCTGTGAGAGGTATTCAGTAGGGTGTCAGTAGGGTGTTTCATGTCCTTCAACATATGCTCTCAACATTCATATTGCAGAGGTACATAAGACCAGTGGTCTTCCACACTCAAGATAATCTTGCAAGCACACTAGAGTGGTGCCCAGGAATTCTCATTGCACTAGGCTGCAGCTCCTCCTCTTTTGTTTCTAGTCAGTATGTAATTGAGTGAGCCATGACAGTGAAGATTTATCCTAATATTTTAAAGTATATCATTTCTTGGAAATTTTAACTAAAGTTAGTTTAAAAATTTATGAAACTGGTAATATTCTCAGTAGAGTTGAAGGCAGACATATAGCTGAAAAACAACAATGTGTGCTTATATCTACTCCCTCAAATTTTCAAACAGAATACCACCTGTGCAGATTTTTATACAAGTCTAACTAAAAAGCCATCTCTATAAGAGAGGTTGAAAGATGAGACAATTTTTGAATGGAAGCCTTTGGGAATGTTACAATATTTTTTCTACCACTTGCTTTCAAACAAAGGAAAAGATATGCTTTCCTTGCTTGAATCTATGGAGAAGGTTCAAAAAGACCACTTAGATGAGTTGATATATCTCTTTTGGAGTTTGAGAACTAATACCTCAGAAATCTAAATTTAAAACACTAACAGAATATCCTAGTGCCAGAGTGAAGAGTTGTCTACATTGAGATCTGAGTTTTTACTGATGACAGAGAAAAATGCCATGTCAAAGGCCCAATATAGTAGGGAGCTTGTTTTTAAGAGAGTGCCCAAGAATTGGACTATGAATAGATTTATCAGATTTACAAAGAAAGGAGAAGAGGCTATGAGTAGATAGTCAAAAGAGAGCCAAGAAACACCACATCTTCCCGTGAGCTGGGGCAGCTGCCATGGGGAATGGGAGGAGAATCAAGAAGCCAAACCACACCTTCCTGTGAGCCAGCTGATGTGCAGACTGGGAATCAAGAAGAACAACTCCCCCCACCCCTTAAGCAATTGGTTGATTCAGAGGAAGTCAGGTTGAGATAATAACAAGTGAAGTAAAAAGAAAATAACTTAATGCTTGTATTGTTTGATTGCCTTTGAAAGCCTAAAGCTGGTAGTCTGAGTATCTATTTGGAGGATAACAATATGCATTATAGCAACCGTGAGGAATTTCTTTCTGTCTTGTTTTTGAAATCCAATGTTTTGTTCCATTTTACTGTTTTGTTTTATTCCTGTATCTTGTAACCTGACCAAGTATTTTGAAGATAACGATATGCAATATAAAAACCATTATTAAATTTCTATCATCTTGTTTCGAAGATCTATATCACTATTGTTGTTTATTGTTGTTGTTATTGTTTGGCTTTTGATGTTGTATTTTTTTTGTTTGCTTCTTGATTTTTCTGTTATTTCTTCTCTTTAAAAAAAAGAGAGCCAAAAGAAAGTCATTTCCAACTTCAAGGGTGAAAATATCAGATGTTTGCAAATGGTAAATATCCAAATGTGCCTATGGGGGAATAATAATAATGGAACTTCTCCCATGCCAAAAGAGCACTAGTTCCAGATCATAACCATAAAATTCAAGCATGGCATTTCCAGAATCTGACTTCACTGTGCTCTCTCTGCATGTTTCCTGGAGAGTCAAGAGTAGCAGTTAATGAGAAGGCACTCACTATACTTTCCTATTCCATAACTGGCTTCCCAAAACAGTGTAAACACATATTGGAGAAAAGGAAAACTTTACTTTTAAATTAATTTCATGATTTTAGTTTTCAGAATGAATATGTCATTTATCATACTAAAACTTTTTTGGAAGTAAAGCGATATCATATTGTCCAGGTGATCTAATTTTCAGTTGGAGCAGCAAAGAAATAGCTTGATAGTAGTTATTCAAATGAATGCCAATGTAGGCAGAAACAGTTCTTTCTTCTGGTACCCTTTCAAAGAAAAATCTACATGCAATTAATCTCCTTTATATCTCCAGAAAATACAGGAATAGTAATTTCTGAAATCCTTTTCAGTTGGATTAGAGTCATGTGGTTGGGTTCTGACCAAAGAAATGTGGATGGAGATGATCTTCATAGGCCTGATTATAAACCACCTCGGCAGTTGCCTAATTTTCTCTTGACCTCATTGTTAGAAATGAAAGAATGATGTTTATGGAGCTGTATGATGGGAAATCAATATAAATCAAATCGCTGCTTGAACATCAGCATTATCTCAAACCCCCAGTCTCATGCAGATTTCGACATAAACAAATGATAAACTTTAATTGTTTCAGTACAATGTGATTTTAGTTTGCTTTCCACAGAAGCTGGAGTTAATTGCCTGGTTAGGTACACAGCCTCAATTTATTTCCACAAATATTATGGGATTATTAGCAGTTATGTGTATCATAACTACAACTGATTGCTATGAAGCAGTGAGCAGTAACACTAAGTAGATAGCCATTTCCTTGGAGGACAAAGTGTTCAAAGTGTCTCCAGATAGCCAGAGGAGAATTACAGAAACCTGTCACTTAGGAGAAAAAGGGACAGAACTATGTCCTAAGGCTATATTTTGGAGAAAAGAGTAGCATATATCTGATGTCCACAGTCATAATTAAGGCTTCCCAAGAATTTAAACAGTACCCAAACCCAAAATACAACTCCTATTTTCAAAGAATGGAGAAGAAATTATGACATTTGGTCTGACTAATCACAGAAAAATTTGTTTAAGGCAAAATTGAGCTTGACCTAGTTTGACTCAAATTTGCCTTGAACTAGGATCAGATTAAGCAGAGCAAAACAAGGGGGATGTTCATGGAGAAAAAAGCACAAAACAGGTGTAAATGTAAGCACATATGTGGCTGCTAGGAGAGAAAATTAGCTATTCAGCATGTTGGATTCCTTTATTATACCATATGCATTAAGCCTGAAAAGATGGAAAGGGATACAGGAGAATTTTAAATAATGGTTGATAAGGTACACTATTAGATTATTCCCAAGGGTCATAAAGTATATTAAGAACTTACCACGTGTCAGTTACTACACTAGGTGCCATTTTATTTCATTTAATTCTTACAATCCTGTTATGTGCGTATTTTAATTAGTCTCACTGTATAGGTAAGAAAGCTCCGGCAGTATAGGCAGTATAAGTAAAGTAAATTTACTTCAGATTACACATGTAGTAGGTGTAATATTTGGAACTCAGACTCAATTAGATTGAATTTAATAGTCTTAACTATATTTTAAAATATGCAAGTAGAGATCAGAAGCAATGATTAACAGAGGAAAGAGTTTAAACTTTGAAATCATAACAATGTTGATTGTAATTTTTTCTCTATCAAATGAAGTCTTGAGCACGTGGAACTTCTTTTTTTCTTTTTTAGTACATGTCACAGTACAGAATGTTTACATTCTTTGTGGGAGTTGGTGCAGGTACATGTTAATTAAGAGTAGCATATCTTAATTCCTTTTTTCATACGCTTCCCTTCCTCTCCTTTCTTTTTCCTCCCATCTCTAGATTTCCTTCCTATTTGAGGAAGATTTATCTCTATTTCCTATCATCTATTCTTTATTTTGCTTTTAATTTATATTTTAGGTTTCTCATACAAAACGTTCAATACTTAAGCTTGAGTTGTGTGTGTGATTTATTTACTTACATTGTCGTCTTAAGGTGCATCTCTTCTCCCACACATGAAACATTTTGAATTGAAAAATCCTTTTTAAGTGAATAACTTTTCCTCGCTATTTTATTCCCTCCCTCTTTGTCTTTCTTTTCTCTTTCTTTCAAGAACTTAAATGTAAGAAACAACTTATACAGTGCATAAATGACAGTAGATGGTTCAATACATAGTAACTCTTATAGGGTGAAACCTGGTGCATGGAGTGGAGAGATTACAAAATTAAATTGTAGATTTTTTGAGATCAGATTACAGAACTGTACATGAGTAATAATGTCTAGCAAAAACTTCCTGCTTAAATTTTATTTACTCTGATTCTGGTTATAGTGGGCATACAAGTGGCGCTATTGATGATCCTTTCAAATATAGGACTGAAAACTGAAGATAACAGTAGATTTTAAAACACCAACTGCTTGCCAGTGTGATGAATGAATCAAGTTCTTAAACATGGATAAACATTTCCACAAAGGTGTCTGGGCCCAAGTAGGCCTGAGCCAGAGTTCATGTTAAGTCGTGGAAGATGAAATTGATCATGAAAAAAAATGATCATAATGTAATTGCGTTTTCCAAGCTTAAATTTAAAAAGGAATTTGCATTTCCTAAAGAGTAATATATTTATTTTTTATTTACAATGTCTAGTGTCATGGAATTAAATGCAGATTAAATATTTGTCACAGACAATTCACAATGTGGAGTCACAGGTTAATGTTGTTTTAAATTGTATCTTTAAATAAAATTTACCTTCCTCTTTTCCTAAAAGTTAGATATATTTTTCCTTCCTCTTCCCACTCATATTGTCATGTATAGATTTCAAATGCCTTTTCATTTTCAGTCATCTCTCTTTTTCAGAGCAGCAAAAAAGAACAGTAATGTTTTTTTACAGAAAATTCATGACTACTTTTTTTTTAATTTCTACTTTTTACTTCATTTTTCTAGAAGTAATTTTACTGATATTCTTCATCAGTAATCAAAAATTTGTTGATACTTGCTAGATTAGAAGATACTGTCTCCCTTGGGCTTGTAAAAATAAAATTTAAACAATAATTGTCTTTAATATTTATATATTTTAGAGATAAAAATATATTGATATAGAAAACATGTACAAATCACCACAAAAAGGGATTAATACTCATGTCATGTGGAAAATGTGGTTGATTATGCTGAATAAAGCAGTGAAGATAAACAGGGAGAAGTAAAACTTGGAGAAGAGTAAATGGTTGCCTAAAAAACTGAGTAATTATAAAGAAGTACATTTCAAACTTCACTTTTTCTTGTTTGCACAATGCTAATGCATAATTTTGATGCATTGCTTTAACAATTATAAGAGAACATATATCACTCCTCTTCCTTTTGATTTGAAACATTTTTGACTTAGCCATATTTATCATGCTAGCTTATGTAAAAATTTAAAAAACCACTAGCTATGATTTTTCGTAATCATCCTGTTTGAGATGTTATTCTAAAGTTTATTCAAAAATGGAGGAAAGATCATGTTTGATCAGCCTAATCTGTTACCTAAAGGGAGGAAAGGATTCCTTCATTGCAAGTCCATTAACTATCTGAATGCCATCTAATCAAGAAGGAAGATTTAATTTACTTACTAGCAGTTCATTTACGGTACTTTTAGGAATTGTGACAGGGATTGCTATCTGTTAAATTAATTAAGGCTTATCAGATGACTACCACACTTCAAGGATAAACCATTCTCAGAGTTTTGGAGTAAAGTTTCCAAGTCACAGTTTTGTTGTCTTGTTTTGTTTTGTTTTGTTTTGTTTACTTTGTTACTAAGGGATTAGTGGGTGCTTAATACATTTACAAACCTATCAAGGGGCACAGAAAATTTAACCTTGCTTTTGAATTACACTGTCTTGGTGTTTCTCATCTTATGGTCTTAGTTTCATCTCTTAATTAAAATAAGCAGAGGACTGATAGTAATAAGTTCTGATATACAGAATGTGATAGGTAAGTATACATTGATGTTGGATCAAAAGATACAAATTATTGTTACTGATGGTCACAGATCAAAAACTAAGTCAAATAACCTTCTGTCTGTCCTTGAATTCCCATAGTAGCTTTATATAAATGCATTTATTTCACCAACCCTTTCGTTTTCCTAATCTCGCTCATATGTAGTTTGAAAAAGTTCATTACTAACGTCATCTTCTTTAGTACCTCTGATGTCCAGGCATTCACAAGACATACCACAGCATTCTGCCCAGCATGATCAAAGCTTTGAAGTGGATAAAAGTTTTCATATAAGTTTTCTGACTGCTCTTCTATGATATGTAAGTAATAAGTTTTCTCATTCTTATTGGGCTTTGCATCCAGTTAGTACTAACATTTTATGAATATCTTCGAAAATTTTGCTTTTTATACGGGTTCTGTCTGAACATGTTTCAAATCTCTCAATAATGTTTTATTGTGATCTGTGTAGGGGGAGACACTCATTAGATGCAGAGTTATAATTTTTTGCCAATTATCATTTGCTTGCCTGTATAATACTAATTCTTTTCATGCTGAATGTAATAAGTTCGCTTGATTTTTTCAGTCTACCCAGAGACTGCTTTAGATTTTCTACATTCATAATTATGTTATCTATGACATATAATGTATTATTCCTTTCCAATGCTTGGGCCATTGTTTTCTAGAAAGTATTTGCAGTAAAATACTAGGTCAAAGAGGTGATAGTGAGCATACTCTTTCACCTTTAATCGAGTGATGTAAATCGCACAGATTTTTACCATGGGTCATGAGTTGTACAATGAGGGTTTTATAGGCATTCTTTAACAAATTAAAGAAATTTACTTCTATAGTATTTCCAATATGCTAAAGGTTTACAATGTAAGTGAATATTGAGTGATGTGATATACTTTTGTTCTTTTTTTTTTTTTTTTGGAGTACTGGGGATTGAACCCAGGGCCTTGCACATGATACACAAGTGCTATATCATTTAGCTGTAACTTCAGTCTCACCTGTTCTGCAACTATAAGATAGTCATATGAGTTTTAATATAGTGTGTTATATTGATTTCTGAATGATAAAATAATAGAAGTAAAATCCT
This sequence comes from Cuniculus paca, assembly GCA_004365215.1. Classification (NCBI taxonomy): domain Eukaryota; kingdom Metazoa; phylum Chordata; class Mammalia; order Rodentia; family Cuniculidae; genus Cuniculus; species Cuniculus paca. The sequence continues at coordinate 37,490 of RJWT010000123.1, forward strand.
CTTAATCTCACTTGATTCAGCAGTCAGCCAGTATATTTGCATCTGTGTTTATGATAAATTTTGATCAGTAATATTTCTTTCCTTTTTTATTTTGAAGCAAATAAAAAAAAACAATAAAATAGAACAAAACAAAACAGTGAGAACAATATTGAATTGCAAAAACAAGACAGAAGGAAATTCCTCATATTGTTATCCTCTACACAGATGCTCAGACTACTGGTCCCAGGTCTGCAAAGTCAATCAATCAATATAAGCATTAAGTTGTTTTTGTACCTCAATAGCTATTATCCCAGACTCTGTTCCTCCAAATCAGCACATTGCCTACACCAAGGGGGTGGTGCTCTCTTTTGTCTCCCAGCCTGCATGCTGGCTCACTCATGGGAAGGGCAGGTTGACGTCCTATTTCTTTCCTGTAATGTCCACATCAACTTTTGTAATCAAAATTATTCTAGCCTGGTAAAATTGGAAGTATACTTTTAACAAAATATTCTTTGAAAAAGTTTAATTGAGGTTGGTATTATTATTTTTCTTTAATTTTTGGAATAACCACCATCAGTGTCATCTGTGTCTAGAATTTTCTTTGTTGGAAGAATTTTATTTTCAAACACTTTTGTTTACTAGATATAGGAAAATACAATTAGTTTAACATTTTTGCACATATTTTTAAAAAATTGGAATTGAAAGTAATTTGTCTATTTTATCAAAATTTTATTATTTAAGGATGCAATTTTTCATTGCTTTCACTACAATTATCATTTCATTAGAATCTAATGGGAATGCCCTTGTTTTTATTCCTGATATTATTTGTGGCTAGCATTTAATCTTTATAACAATCCTATGTTATAAGTATTATTATTATTATTATTTTCCTAGCTTTACAGAGAAGGAAATGAATCACAAAAAGCTAGAAGCCGCTGCCTGTGCTTCCTCATCTAGTAAGCAGAGACAGGACTATAATCAAGGTCTGCAGCCTAAAATGCCCACATTCTTTACAACCAGGTCATTCTCACTTCAAACATCCATTGTAGACATAGCTGTGCTGATTTTGGTCCTTTTACAAAATAAATGCATACAATATCTGAGGCTTTGTCCAACAGAATGAAAAAAATAAAACCCAAACTAGAATACAAAAAAGAAAATTATACTTTCCTGAGTCTCTGGAAACTTATGCATTGAAATGAGAACTATTTGAATCACTCTCCACTTAACCTGTGCCTTTTTATGCTTTTTGATTTCCCATCCCATTAAAAAACCCTCTAAATTATCCTTAAAATGCCTATTCTGTGGAAGATTCCTTTCATTTTATTCTTCTGTATCTTTTATTGCCTGTTCGATTCCTTAACTCTGCCAACAAACGTATCTCTCTGTTGTACAACCACTGTAGTTACATAAAACCTTCCTTCTACCTCATATATTTACATATAACGCTGTGAATATTCATAAACATCTTGTCTCCTGATGCATTGTAAGTCACTTAAGGGTCACAGGAATCATGGCTCAGGAATCTTTTATCCTAAATGCTCAACGCAATCTCAAAGAACATACCTAGTGGAAACATGATCACTGTTTTATACAGTTATTTTTGCTTGCTTTTCTTGTCTTTTCAATGAATTTTTCACTTGGGGAATATATCTCAGCAATGGGCACTTTGTTAGACATTAAATGTATTCTCTATGGAATCTCTTAGAAGAAAATGTGGCCTTAACTAACACCATCATTTAAGGCTCCAACTTTGATTATTTTAAAAGAAGAAATACGGACACAAGACTGTACAAATTCTAGTACATTTTAAATGTTTACATTTAACTATTTAATGGTTAAAACACAGTCTCAGACTCAATAGCTATGTTCCCTCAATTCAAGATATCAAAGTCTAAATTTGAGATTTTTAATAAATGTCAAACTCAAGCTAACATTTGTTTTGGTCCCTTTTCTCTCAACAGTCTCTCTATCCTTCCCTATTCTATTGATTACAGATCTTGTGTCTGACGGACGCAAAAACCAAAAGTATCCAGGACACCTCACCCAAGGCTTAAGAAAAATCCTATAGAGCTGCAATACAGGATGAAGCCACTAGGTGGAGTCCCATAAATCTACGGTTACCTCAAATCCAGTTTTAATCACTTAAGAATGTAGAAAGCTAATGCTGGAAAGGATCAAAGAAAACTAATGACATTTTCATTTTCATAAAGGGGAATTCAGAGGGCCAGCCAAACCACGCATTGCACGTGTAGTACACCAACTGTCAGCACTCTGAAACTCTATTACCCTAGGTTTCTCCATTTGCTACAGCAATTTTTTGCCCCCCGCACCCCCACCCCGGGTGATCTATGGAAAAGTACACAGTTTAAATAAAACAGGAGCAATCTTTGACCAATCTTCTTTATAGTAAGACAGAGAGGCATTGGCAAAACACTGATTAGCTTGTGCCCTGGAGTCACACACTCTGAGCCAGAGGAACTGGGCTGCATAGTGTCTACAACAACATGCATTAGAGCTAAGATACCAGGTTTCCTCTTAGTAGATCTTCGAAGAGGCCTTATGTCATGCCTGTGCCTAGTGATTGGCAGGACTTTGAGAGTGGAAAAGGCTGTCTCTGGCTTTTCTCCTGATACTATATGGTAGAGGAAAGTTTCCTGACCACTGCTTCCACAGAGTAAAATGTCACTGTCTATTGTGCAGAAAAAACGATTGTGACAAGTTGTCACTGACAGCTTCTCTGACCCCTTAATTCTGTCAGATCCCTTTTCCCACAGTGCTTCATTCTACCATCCCTACCTCTGTCTTACAAGGGAATACAGAAAATAAGGCACAATTACTTATAGTAATCTGAAAAACAGAAATAATACAGCAGGTGGGAATGATTGTAATAATGGCAATAAAATATGCAAAATGTCTAACATAAACTGTGGCATCTTACACATCAAGGTTCAACAAATGGTTGCCAACAAATGGTACCTGAATGAAGCAAGAGGATCTCAATTTTAATGCCACCTTGGGCAATTTAGCGAGAACTTATGCCAAAATAAAAAACAGAAAGATCTGTGGATGTGGTTCAGGTTTAGACTGTTTGCCTAGCACACACAATCCTCTGAATTTGATGCTCAGTACTGTGAAAATGAAATTATTGCTATTGTGTGCTACCTCACATCTCTCATTTATATTTACATTTAAAAGAATACAAAAGCAAAACTATGCTGTTATCCCTACAGTTGAAGAGATCTGGATTTCTGATAGAAAATATTTGTGTCTGTTAATATATATGTGTGTAATTTTTAATAAGCATTCTGAATAGAGCCGTAATTTGCCTTCAAATATCTTTTCACTAATTTACAAATTAAAAGTAAAATATAAAAAAAACAAACTTCTTACCACGTTGACAAGATAACATCCAGAGCAGGTCAGTTCTCGCAAACTGTGTATCATTCCATATTATTAAAATTATTTGAGAAAACAATTTCATAATTTCAAAAATAAAATATAGATAATAATAAAATATTACAGCCGTATATATGGTTAAAAACATGAAGATGGCGGTGATATAATAATTTTTAAAGATATGATATAAATCAACACTGATTCTTCATAGAAATTTTTATATGTATATGATTGCTTTCTTTTGGGAGATATGAAAAAGAGAACTTATGTCATAGGTTTTTTAATGCATGGTGTAAATTAGAATAAGAAAGAAAACCTAAAAAGTTCATTTTGACCAGCAGGCTCTGCATATGAGAATGTTTTCATCCTAAATGTTAATAAACATTCTTTCACCAAGAAAGAGCAAGTTTTGAAGCCAAACATAGTGGTGTATGCTTGTAATCTCAGCGCTTCAAGAGACTAAAGCAGGAGGATCACAAGTCTGAACTCAGGCTGGGCAACTCCGCAACTTTGTGAGAGGCTGGCTAAAAAATAAAGAATTTAGGCTTAGGATATCGCTCAGTGGCACAGCGCCTGCCTGGCCAGTGCAAGGTCATGAGTTTGATTTCTGATACCAAAAGAAGGAAAAAAAAAAGTAAAAGGGCTAAGGACTTAGCTCAGTGTTCAATCATTGGTAATGCAAAAAAAAAATAAGCAACTGAAACAATGCTAATTATGTCATTGTTATTGATTAGTAGGATGGAGGAGTAATGAAACCAGTGTGAATAATGTGTCAGATTCTGACATCCCTAAGCTGGAGAAGAGAGGAACTTCCCATGTGACAAGACAGAAGCACATGAGAGAAGGAGCTGCTGAAAAATAACATGCATCTCAAGAACGCTTTGAAATCAATCTCATAGCTTCTCCTTAAAGAATATCAAGTGATGAAAGAAGTTTCATGACCTTGAAATTGTTAACTAAAAAGTATTAGTATCATACCGATCACAAGTCATATCCATCCCTCAGATTAATCTCAGGTCCTTGAGAAGAGCTTGCAGCAAGTCAAAGAAAGGGCAGATAAGGGGATGGACAGTTGGTGTTACAGATTTCTTCTTGGTACTTGTACCCTTTCTTTTGACCATTATGTTTATTTCTCTTTGTTTGTTTGTTTGTTTGTTTGTGACAGGGTCTCACTATATATTCCAGGCTGGTCTTGAATTCACTATGTAGCCCAAGCTGGATTTGAACTCGAAGTAGCCTTCTGCCTCTGTCTTCTAAGTGCTAGGATTGCAGGCATGCACCACCATGCCTGGCTTTATTTTATGGCTGAAGTTATACCTACTGTTTCTGTAATTCTTGTAATAGTCAATTAAACTAAACATTCCAATTCTATAACAGAGGTTATGTAGAGTAGTGTAGAAGAACCAGTAAAAATATCCTATCCATCTAACAAGAGGAAAAATTTTGTGAAATAGTAACTTTATTTGATTTTTCGACAGTCTATTCTACTATTGTTATATATGTTTTCAGGCGTTTGGTAATGGAAATCAGTTTCCTCACTCGATTTTTTGCCTCTAGCTAACTCTGTTGCCTTCCTTCTTCCACACAGCTGCCATTTATTTTTTCACTTATTTATTCAATAAATATTTACTTAGCTCCTGCTCTGAATCAGGCACTGTGCTAGAGCTCAGATCAAGTCACTATCTGATTTAAGCCCTTTGGGCTCTGGATTGGAGTCTACATCCATTAGCTTGGCATTCAGGGCCCATGTTTATCTGATCTACTCACCTCCTGATCATTCCTTTTCCCACCTCACATACTTCCCCACGATACCACTTGCTTATTCCGTAATCCATATGTTCACATTCTTCACAGTTTTCTTTCACTCATTCTTTTCTCCTGGCCTATTCTAAACACGTATTTCCTAGGAAAAGGAGATAGCAAAATGGATGGTGTTCTAATGGGCAACTATTATATTAAAAAATACACAACAGTAGTAATTTTTAATTAGTAGAAAATGAATTTTCCTGTTTACTTTTTATTTTCTAATACTTTATTTCATGTTCATCTATTTAATTTCATAATGAGAAAAGTGAAAAAAAAATTTTTTTTTCCAGCACCAGGGATCAAACTCACAGCCTCACACTTGCCAGGCAGGCCCTTAAGCCACTGAGCTAAATCCCTGACCCTTGTGTTTTTGAGACAGGGTTTCACTATGCCGTTCAGACTGGCCTTGAGCTCACTTTGTAGCCTAGGCTGGTCTCAAACTCACAATCATCCTTCTGTCTCAGCCTCCAGAGTGCTGGGATTATAGGCATGTACCACCAGGCCTGGCAAAAAAATGAATATTTTAACAAACTACATGGAATGGGAAAAGAGAAAAGCAAGGAAGGATGAAGAATGAAAAGAAAGTTATCAAAGCACTGTACACATTTCACAAGGCTAAATAAGTTATGCATAACATTAGTGAACTTGCCATCACATATTTTTGTATGAAAAAATTTACCCACATGTTTCCCATCTACATCCAAACTCAGTTAATTACAGTATTGTTTGTGGCTGCTTCTGGGCAGGCATTTTCTTAGGCCGGCCCTGACCTGCATTCCTTCTTCCATCTTCTCCAGAATACCCTTGGTGTGGCTTCTCCCATCCTTCTAACCCAACAGAACTTTGTTCTTTACTCTCCTGTTCTTGAACAAGAAAGCTTAATTACTTCATTGGAACTGGAATCATCATCTGCATCTGCCTTGGCTATTTTCAACTTCCTTTTTTTAGCCCGTAATTCACAATATAAATAAACTCAAACTCAGGAAGAGAACAGAGAAAAATAACTTGGTGCGAGGGGGTTTAAACAGAGAATGACAAATAGCTCCAAAGTTACCACTGCTGAAACCACTAGCAGGAAACTACAAACGGCAGTACCCACTTGTTGCCCCAGCTACTCTGGACCCCGAGGTGGAAGGACTGCTTGAGCCCAGAATTCAGAACTAGTTTGGGCAACATAGCAAGACCAAAAAAAAAAAATTAAAAGGGGAGGCATCCAGCAAGTCAGGCTAGAAGAAATAGCAGTCACAGGATGCTTAATGGATGCTCACCAAGGTTAGCAGGTACATGGCTGCAGAGGGTGAAAAGGAGTGTAGCCACCAGAAGGCAACTTGAAGGAGAAGGTAAACAAAAGAAACCCAGAAACAGGGGTGGTAAGCATAAAAATCAGAGATGAACCTGGATCGCATCACTGCTTACAGCCCAGATCTGAAGAACACATCATTTGGAAAACATACAAATCACTCCAGGGGAAGAACCAGAGTAGACTGGCGAACGGTTGCCCAATGTAGCTACCACTGCTTTCAGTGTCCAACAAGCCTAGATCTTTTCTTGCCTGGATTCAGGAGTTCACTGAGGGAGACATTTTTTAAGGAGGGCCTCCCTGGACCAGAGTACCATAGAAAATTCTAGAGAGGCATTCAGAGGGTAGTAGCTGAGATGAGACCCACAAGCCCTAGGAGCAGAGAAACATGGAGGCCATGGTTCTGATTTGGGATCTGGCATTCAGGAAAGCAGCATCTTTAAAACAGTGAGAAACATGGGGACTGCCAGTGGCTGCAACTTTCAAGAACTGTGAGCAGAGGAAAGATTGCTAAATGGTGGTGGGGCTCTCTTTTGATGGTCCCCAAACATCACTGATATTGTGGGCCTGAGAGACACCCAGAGAGGAGCTGAATACTTGGGACATTTGATCCCCAGGGTTGGAGAAAGCACTCTGGATCAGCATCTGCTGAGGCTTTTTCCTACTGGTTCTCAGAAGCAACCAAAATTGTGGGACAAACAGAAACTCAGAGGTAGGGCTGTGACATAAAAAAAGGCAGCAGTAGAAAGCCACCAGAACAGCCATGTATAGGTAGTGCTGTCTACATATGCCTCATCAGAGACCAGTGAAATTGTAGTCTAGAGACAGACTTGGCAGAACAGAGGTAACGTATCCCTAAGGTAAGAGTACTAGAATCAAAGGCAAACAGGGCAGAGCAAGTCACAGAGCCCAGAGCAGGAGGATGACTTCAAAACCTATCAGAGGGAGACCAAAGAGGAATGTCAACCTCCTACAACATCCTGAGAAAACCAGATGCTCCTGAGAATAGTTGTCTAAAGACAACAGAGCTAGGCATCTAAAGACAAGCTAAGACATCTAAATAGAGACAAGATAAGACATTTACCCTAACTGAAACAAGCAGGATAATTGTTCTCTTCCTTTATTTTCTTACTAGATTTTTTTTTTTTTACTGAGTTCAATCTTTACATATGTATATAAGTTTTTGGCTGTTGCTTTTATAACATTACACGTTGTTCAGTAACATATTCCAACATCATCAGTTGTTTCTTCATGGTACCTAACTTTGACTGTTAGTACAACAAATGGATACAATTTCTTTATTTCTTCTCTTACTTCACATTTATAATATATTCTTTTCTCTGTGCTCTTTGATTTTCCTCACATACCTCTTCTGTCTCTTGGTTCTTGCCATTTTATCTTTGTTCTTTTGTTTTCTTTTCTATCTTTTCATGGATGGATGAATAGATAAATAGATTGTTATAAATTAATAAAAACATCATTAAGGTTTAATATTTTCTATTTTCTAGCATATTATGCTTCATTACTCTCCTAGATTTTTCCTGGGATAGCAAAAATAATAGAGCTCTCCTAAAACAAGTCCTTAATTAATTGATATTACATAGGGTTAGCTTCTCAATTGTGATGATTCTGGTAATTACTCTCTCAGTACAGCATTAGGAGTTGGACCTAGGATGCAGAAAAGGCTAGGAGAAAAGTTGCACATGGAGACATATCCACAATCCTGAGGAGATTACAAATGAAAAGTCACTTGCCAAAACAGATCCCCACACAACAGTGAAAGATTGTCTTCCCATGAGATCGGGAAACCTGGTCACAGAAACAAAACTATGAGAAAATAAAGTAGTAAGATGTTTACAAAAACCCTTAACTCCCTAAAAGATGCTCCCACAGACACTGAGGTAGATGAAATTCCAGAGTTTGAAAACATTGATAAGGGTTATAAAAAAGGAAACCTTGGAAAAGAAAACTTCAAAAGTCAAATTAAAAAATCAATTGGAAGCCTCAGAGATTGGCAAGATCAGTCAGAAGAAAAGATATCAAGACTTGAAGACAAGATGAATGTACTAGAACATTCAATCAACAATAATTGTTATAGTTTGTGGGTGGTCCCCCCAAGCTTCATGTAGTCGTTAAAGGGGCTGAATCTAACGTTTATGATTGATTCATTGTGTAGCGCTGGGATTGGCGGTGTGAGTCCTTCACCCGCCCAGGGGTGAAGCCAACATACAATGTAAGGTCAAAAAGGAGACATGCTTTTCCCTCTTTTGCGTGGTTCGCTTGCAGCAGTGTACTTGCAGCCCCTTGCAGCCACTATGACTGGCTGCCCCACAGCCACACCACCCTGCCTTGGAGCCAACTGATTATGGACTGAAATCTCCAAAAACTGTAAGCTAAATAAACCTCTCTTTCCTTCACTTTGGGTGTGAGGTATTTTGCCTCAACAACAATAGAAAAGTAACTAAGACAATAATGAACAATAACAAGAAAAATATCCAAAGATGATCTGACAGCTCCTAGAAAACTCTAAAGGAAGAAACAAAGATCATCAGACTCAATAAAGGTGTCAAAATAGAGGGTAATGGCATACAAATTTTATGCACTAAAATTATTGTAAAAAATGTCCCAAATCTAGGGAAAGAGATGGATACCCAGGTAAAGGGGGTATGCAGAATCCCAAATAGACAGGACAAGAGACGAATATGATACAACATAGTCAAAAAGAGAGAAACTCAGAACAAAGAGAAAATATAGTACTAAAAGCTGTTAGAGAAAAGTGTCAAATCACCTATAGGGCAAATCCACTAAAATAACAGCCAAGTTCTCGATAGAAATCTTAAAGGCCAGGGAAGCTCACATAAGTTTTTCAAGCCCTAGAAGAAAATAATTGCCCTCCCAAATCACTATATTCTGCACATCCTTCCTTCAAAATCAAAAGGGAAAGACTTTTCATGATAAACATAAACAAAATTCAAACCCACTAACCTAGCATTGCAGAAAAAAAAAGTAAAAACCTAAACAAAAGTGAAAGATGGCAACATCCACAAGATGACTTTCACTGGTAAAGCAGTTAAACAAATAAGAAACCAAAAGCATTACTGTACTGGATAAGCAATATAATGACAAGAATCAATACATATCTTTCAATAATAATGCTCAATGTGTATGATTTAACAGTCCAATCAACAGACACAGACTGGCAGCTTGTATCAAAAACCATGATCCAACTAAACATAATGCCTGTAAAAGACACATCTCATCAAAGACACATGCAGACTAAAAATGAAGGGATGGAAAATAAAATCCCAAGTAGTTGGGATTCAAAAGCAAACAGGAATAGCTATTAAAATGCCTCATAAAGTTGACTTCGAACAAAAGCTAGATATAAGGACCAATAAGGTCACTACATATTGGTAAAGGGAATAATTTACCAATAAAAGATAACAATTGTAAAACACATAAATGCATGAAAATCAGCACACTTAGTTTTATAAAACACTTGACATAAAAGAACAATGCAATCATATGGGGGTTTAATACCACTCTTATGTAAATAGATAGGTGAACCAGGAAAAAAAAATCAACAAAGTAAAACCAGAGTTAAACTACACCACAGAACAAATGAATTTAACAGATATCTATAGAATATTTCAACCAACTACAATAGAATGCACATCTACAAAACAGACATATATAGACCATAACACATATTTCAATAAATACAAAAGACTTGAAATAATTTATTCTGTGGCATAACAATGAGATGGAACTAGAAATCAGTGGTAAAAGAAACTAAAGAAACTTGAATACATGGAGACTGAAAAATAAAATTTTGAATGATCAATAGCTCATAAGAAATCAGGGAATATATTAAAAATTTTTAGAAAAAGTGGCAATAAAAATAGAATATATCAGAAATTGTGTGACACAATGGAAGTTGTTATGATAGGGTAGTTTATAGCAGTAAGTGACTACATTAGAAAAACAGAAGGATCCCAAATAAAGCTAATGATGTATCTCATGTGCCTATGAAATAAGAGTGATCCAAACCCAAACCTAGGAGAAGGAAAGAAATTATAAAGATCATGGTAGAAATCCATGAAACTGAGATTGAAAATACCCCACCAAAAATCAATGAATCCAAGAGTAGTTCAAAAAGGTAAATATGATTGATAAGCCCTCAGTCAAATCCACCAACAGAAAGAATGAGAAGACCCACATTAATAAATTTAGAAATGATAAAAGGTAAAATTATAACAAACACCACTGAAATCCAGATTACTAGAAACTATTAGGAAAATTTATATTTAAGAAGGTCAAAGGAATGAATACATTTCCAGACACATATGACTTACCAAAATTGATCCTGCATAGATGAATAGCAAACAATGAAAAACATGCAGTCATAAATACTCTTCCAGTCAAAAGTAACCCAGAACCTGATGAACTCACTGCTGAATTTTACCAGAAGTAAATACCAATACTCTTCAAAATTTCTCATGTAATTCAAAGGGGGAAAAAGGCTTCCAAATTCATTCCATGAAACCAGTATCAGCTTGAAATAAAACCAGGTAAGAACTTTACAAAAAAGGAAAGCTACAGGCCAGTAGCCTTGATAAATACAGCTACAGGAATCATCAATAATATACTTGGAAATAGAATTCAACAGCTCGGTAAAAAGATCACACAACATGACCAAGTTTGTTTTATCACAGGGATGTAAGGGTGATTCAAAATGAACAAGGTAATAAATGTAATACAACACTTAGTCTGAATCAAGGATAAAAGTCATGGGATCATCTCAGTGACACAGAAAAGTTCACAGATAAAATTTGACCTCACCTCATGATAAAAATCCTGATGAAAATTGGAATAAAAGATCTTGCCTAAAGTTAAAAAGCATGTGTGACAAAACACAGCCAATACTATACTGAGTGTGGAAAAGCTGAAGGTATTTCCTCTATAATTAGGATGTGATAATGGTGTCCAGTGTCACCATTCCTCTTCAACGTAGTACTCCAAACTTCAGCCAGAGCAATCAGGCAGGAGAAAGAAATGGAATAAAAATAGAAAAAGAACCCAAATTATCCTGGTTCACAGATGATATGATTTTTTACATAGAAGACCAAAAAATTTCCGCCTGAAGACATTTAGATCAGATATATTCAGCTAAGTGGCAGATACAAAATCAGCACACACAAAAAAAATTGCATTTCTGTAAACCAATAATGAACCCACTGAGATATAATTAAGAAAAAAATTCCATTGATAATAACCTCAAAAGGTTAAATACCAATAGGTAGAAATCTCAAAGATATAGGGATAAGCAAAGAGTTTATGAACAAAACCCAAACCGCACAGGAAGTACTTCAAAGAATGAACCAATGGGATCTCATCTTATTAAAAAGTTTTTGCCCTTCAAAAGAAATCACCAACATAGTGAAAAGACAACACATAGAATGAAAAAATTTTATTCAACTGTCCCTCAGACAAAGGACTTCTATCTAGAACATTTAAAGAATTGAAAAATATCAGGCCCTCAAATTCAAAAACCCAATCCAAAAATGGGCATCTGAGATGAATACACAATTCTCAGATGAAGAAATACAAATGGCAAATAAATATATGAAAAATGTTCAACATCACTGGTCATTCAAGTTATGCAAATTGAAATAACACTGAGATTCCATCTCACTCTCAAAAGAATGGCTATCATCAAGAAATTCACCAATAACAAGTGCCGACAGGGCTGTGAGGGAAAAGCAATGCTTCTCCGCTGTTGGTGAATGTGTGAACTAATACAACCACTGTGGGAATCAGTGTGGAGATTCCTCAGAAAACTAGGATTGAAGGGTCCATTAGATTCAGCTAATCCCCTTCTGGATATTTTCCCAGAAAAACTGAAAACATACCACACCAATATATGTGCACCCGTGTTTAATATCAGCACAGTTTGTAATAGCTAAATCTTAGAAACAACCCAAATGCCCATCAACCACAGAATGGATAAAAAAGATGTGGCATTTTTATTCAATGGAGTACTACTCAGCTATAATAAGGATAAACTCAGGACTTTTGTAGGTAAATGGATGCAACTTGAGATGGTACATATAAGTGAAATAAATCTGACTCACATATGTAAACATTGTATTATCTCCCCAGTGTAAAAAAAACTGAAAGAATAAATAAGATCTAAAATGTACAATAGATATTGTGAAAGTGAAAGGGAAAGAAACTGCCCAAAAGGAAAGAACGACTGGGATGGAGGAAAGGAGAAAAGAAAGAAAGGAAAAGATTATATATCTATATTTATATCTATATCTATAGATACATATATACATACATATATAGAGATATAGATATATACAATAGATAATTATACTATTAATCTGTTAGCTCATCAAAAAGAATGGTTTGTATTTCCATTGTCTGATCATTTTTATGCCTATATCTTATAATCTGAGCAACTACTTTGAAGATAACTATATGTGATATATTGTTAATCTCCTCTTATTTTGTTTTGAAATTCTGTAACATCATTTTTATTCTTTTATCAGTTAAAAAATATTAAATACCTAGAAAGCAACCTAGGCATGGAAGCGAAAGACTTCTATAATGAACATTATAGTGCCCTGAAGAAAGGAATTGAAGAGGATATTAGAAAATGGAAAGATGTCCTTTTTTTGGATTGGCAGAATTAATATTGTTAAAATTGCCATATTACTAAAAATGATTTACACATTTAATAGAATCCCAATTAAAATGCCAACAATATTCTTCACAGCACTAAAAAAATAAAAAGATTCTACAATTCATATGGAACCCCAAAAGACTTCAATAGCAAAAGCAATATTTAGCAAAAACAGGCATCACACTACCAAGTTTCAAGTTATACAACAAAACTGTAAGAATAACAACACAATACTGACACAAAGATAGACATAAAATCAATAGAACATAAAACACAGAAATAATCTCATGCACTTACAGCCACCCTATTTTTGACAAAGAAGACAAAAAATATATGTTGGAGGAAAGATATCTTCTTTAGCAAGTAATTTCAGGTATCTTTATGTAGAAGATTGAAACTAGATCCCCATCTCTCACCCTTAGAAAATATTTTAATGGATCTAAGACCTAGATATAAAGATAAAAATTTTGAAACTGCCACAAGATAATAAAGGGGAAATACTTGATGCCACAGGCACAGGCAAATATTTCTTTAAGAGAGCTCCAGTAGAACAGGAAATAAAATCAAGATTCAACAAGTGGGATTCCATAAAATTAACGTTTATGTACATAAAAGGAAATAATCAGCAGAGTGAAAAAAGGAAAACAATCTACAAACTGGGAAAAAATTCTGATGGCTATTCCTCTGATAGAATATTAATATCTAGAATATATAAAGAAATCAGAAATTAATCTCCCCAATCAATTTTAGTATATGTGCTGCCAAAGTGAGCACAAATAATCCAGTCAACATAGGTAAATGAAATGGATAGACACTTCTCAAAATAAGTGCAAATGACCAATAAATATATGAATAAATCTTTAGTCGTTACAGAAATGCAAATCAAAACATAGCTGAGATTCTACCATATCTCAGTCAGATTGGCTATCACTAAGAACACAAAAAGAAACAAATGCTGGCAAGGATGTGGGGGAAAAAGAACCTTCTTACATTGTTTGTGGAAATGTAAAGTAGTACAACCACTGTGCAAATCCATGTGGAAAATCCTCAAAAAAGTACAAAGAGAAATTTCACTTGACCCATGTTACATCTTATAAGTAGTCCCCCAAAGTCTCACATCCATACATGGGGAGTTGCATGTGTGATTCTGGGATTAAGAATGTGATGTTGGAATTAAAAGTATGATTCTGGGAAGTAAAACCTTTGGTGTGGATGGCATCACCCAAAGGGTGCATGGGTAGCTGGGATGAAATATAAAAGTGAGCTTGGCATCTGCTTCTGTTTCTGCTTTTGCTTACTGTTTGTAGCTATCTGCCTGCCCCTTTGCTGTGCCACCCTGCCTTAGATCCAGTTGATTGTGTCCTGAAACCTCTACAAACTGTGACCAAAAATAAGCCTTTCCTCTTTAATTTGTGGGTGTTGGGCATTTTGTCTCAGCAGTGAGAAAAGTAACTAAGATACCCCAGATATACCTCCCCTCAGTATATTCTGAAAAATTAAAAATATTCTATAGTAATATATGTATGATGTTAAAATACTACTCATCCATATAGAAGAATGAAATCATGTCATTTTCAGGAAATAGAACTTGAGATCATCATGCTAAGTGAAACAAGTTAAATACAGAAAGTGAAACATCATGTGTTTACATGATAAGCCTAAAATATAAATTAATGGATTAATCAAACAAAGGAGAGGTGATAGGAAACAAGAATCCAGATTCTTGGAGATGGAGAAGGGCATCAGGGGGAAAGGGGGTAAGAAGAAGGCAGTAAAGTGATTGAAAATAATTAAGCTATGTTCTATACACGTGTACTGATTTCCCCCAAATGAACATTTGTGTAGTACAATAATGTTCCATCTCAGTGAAGAATTGCCAAAGGAGTTTCTTAATATAATATCCTGAGAAACTATTTCAATAAGTCTGCTATGAGCCTCAGGAATCTCTATTTTCAACAATGACTTTCTAATGCAAGGCTCAGATAATCATATTCTGTAAAATATATGTTTGTTACTATTCCTGTGTTACACAATTTGTTAAAAGACTTCTAGGCCTTATTTTATCAAAACATTCTGTCTTTAGATAAAATTTGTATATCAACCACGTTAGGTAAAGTATACTGTAAGAACAACCTCCACATGGTAATGACATAAAACAACTTTTTTCCTCATGCTGCAGGCCCATCTTCAGTTAGGCTGGGGACTCTGGTCAATATCCTCATTCAAGGTCCAACTTGGCCTAGGTGGTACCATTTGGAACCTTGCTACTCCCTGCTACAGGGAAGGAAAATAAAGCAAAAGGGAGCCACTTTTTCCACTCACATATCATTACCTATGGCAACATGATTGATTGTGTTTCATGTTAGTAGATTAGAGAAATGTAATTCTGCCATGTGCTTAGCTGACAGAGAGCTGATAATATTTGTGAACAGCATAAAGGTTCATAGATAGAGTGAAAACTACCCAACTGGGACAAAGAGGACTGGGCTCAAATTCTAATTTCACAATCTACTAACCAAACACTTTAGTGCCTCAAGCATAATAAACATTCATACTAAATTAGTTGAATTGAAAATAATCACTTTGCTGATTAGAGTTACCTACCACATACCAATGATGTGTCAGGGTCATACATACATATATTTTATTTTCACATTTCAGTTCACAGGTGGTGTCTAATGAAAGCAAAGTAGAGGAAGAATACCTGGCAATTAACCAGCTAGTACCAGGAAATGCCATAGGCTGGGTTCCCCAGTAAAAGGCCTTAGGGTGAATATTTGTTTGCAGAAACAGCACCTACAATAAGGTGAGAGAAGAAGGAGTGCATAAGAATAAAAGTTTATATCTGGTGCAGTAATGACACAATCTTTCTGAGAGCTCGAGATCTGGGACAGCTCTTCATGGTTATGCTGGATTGTGGCATGGTAGCCAGTCCTAAATTTGGGCCAAGTGGTACCATGAAGGTCGATTCCTGGAGAGGCAGTAGGCCAAGAGCTGTAACCAGTCAACAAGCACTTGCTGCAGCTGGGGAAACTAGTGGCCTGAGGGCCTCAGGCCTCAGTGAAGGAAGTGAGCAGTGTACCACGGTATTCAGTTTAAAAGTAAATATAGAAGACGAATGAACTATAAAACTGGAAGACCCTGGACTATGAGTTCTCATTGTTTTTCCTTAAATCTTGCTTTACTTTAAACAGTAAGTTAACTGAGGCATTTAATGCTTAATGTTCTAATATATAAACAGTGACATTAATATAAAGATGAGTAATAGGTATCGAACCTCAATTATTTTCTCTTGCCTCTCTGTTACCATCCTCTAGAAATAATTGACCTCCTAGGAATTGCTATCCGAATGTTAGGTCTAGTGCCAAAAAGAAATTATTTTCATGATATTCAGCTCAGAAATAGTTCCCAAAAGCAAAATTCACTATTTGACTTACTTCCACCTAAGTTGAAATACTTTCTTAGTTTAGAACATTACGTCTCCTCAGTACTTCTCAGGGATGAGGCACGAGGACCCACAGGATATAGGCACACCCCCTGGAGTATGGACATGACTGAATGACCTGAATAGCCATATTAGGAGGAAACAATTTAGAAATCTTAATTTTTAAAAGTATAAATTATGGTGTAGAGAACTGCATTATTTTCAAGATAAAATTATATCTTTAAAAAATTGCACTTTCAGGGGGATTTCAATAGAAAAATTTAAGATGCCTACTTTATTCCCATTATTAGATTAGAACTTTTCTCAAATGCCGCAATTTTTATATTGCAAAGATATCTCTAGCTATTGTTTCCTTGAGAAATAGAAAAATTCGAAGGAGGCTTATGTTTATTTAGAGACCAAAAGATGAATTATACACTTTTTTTCCTTTAATGGGGCCTTACAAAGTTAGTAAGCCCAATGAGTATCCAAGGATACATCAAGATTTCTACATCTACATCACTGTTGGTGGTAACGTAAACTGGTACAACCACTATGCAATTCACTGTGGAGATTTCTCAAAAACTAAAAGTAGAAATTTCATTTGACTCAGCTCTCTTCTTCCTAGGTATCTTCCCAAGAGTTATAATCATCATATTACAGAGATACGTGATACCCATGTTCATAGCAGAGCAATTTATAATAGCTAGATCTTGGAACCAGTGTATATGTCCATTAACAGATAAATGAATAAGGAAAATGTGGTATTTATACACTGTTATGACTTATGCCTAGATGTATGCCCAAAAACTCATGCAGTCATGGGTAGGGCTTTTTCAGAGGTGACTGCATTGAGAGTATAATACTGGGATTGATTCACTGTGCAATGCTAGGATCAAGGGCACTAGGATTAAGAGTGTGAATGCTACCTTCTCCAAGTAGCCTGGATAAAATATAAGTGATAGAAAGAGCTGTGGTCCTCTGTTGTTGCTTTGCTACCTTCTTCCCACCATGAATTTTTTCTCCTTTGTAATGCCTATCTGCCATGCTGCTCTGCCTTGGAGTCAGCCTATTATGGACTGAAACCTCTACAAACAGTGAGCTAAATAAACCTTTCCTCCTTTAACTTTGGGTGTTGCATATTTTGTTTCAGCAATTAGAGAAAAGCAACTAAGCCATACATAATGGAGTATTATGCTGCCATAAAGGATAAACTTGAGGCATTAGTAGGTAATTAGATGTAATTTGAGAACATAATGTTAAGTGAAATGTCAGACACACAAGCTTAAATATCTCATTTCATGTTTTCTCTTATTCAACCAAAAATTGTATATATCAGGAAAAGAAAAACATAAATATTTAAGACTAAATTTATTGAGACAACATGATTACTAGAAGCTACCTTAGGCTTCTACAATTACAAGATGCTCTCAAAGTGGTGGCCATTAGCTTCTAGAAATTTATTATTTTTCTTGAATATATATATTTTTTTTCTCTATATATATATTATTTTTCATTAGATCTTGTTTTATTTTAAACAGTAAGTTAACTGAGGTATTTAACATTTAATGCTCTAATATATAAATAGTGACATTGATATAAACATGAAAACTGAACAATAGGTATAGAACTTAAATAGATATATAACCTAAACATAAATATATATATATACACATATATACACACATATGTATAAGAGACAGAGAGACAAACACTTCCCCAAATTTCATGTTCCATTGTTTTAAAAATATTTCAAAATATGTTAATTTGTTTCATTTACACTAATAGTTTATCTTAGTTCATTGAAAATAATGTTTGTGGGGCCAGGGATTTAACTTAGCGACACAAGCATCTGCTTGGCAAGCTCGACATCGTGAATTCGATCCCTAGTACCAAAAAAAAAAAAAAATAATAATAATAATAATTGTGCTATTTTCTGTTTGTTTCTTTTTTGTAAGAATCTTTTTGGTTTATGTCTTGTACTGAGTAACTGTTTTAAAGACAATGATACACATATGGAATAGCTATTGTTATTTTCTTACTTTTTGGTTATAAATATTTGTCTGATTTTTTTCATGAAAAGGAAAAAGAAATTCTACATCTCAAAATACCTTCCAAACTAGGGTCATAGTAGAATGTGAGAACAGGATTTGAAACAGTATTTATCAAGCATTTTCCACAAGTCAAAATCTTTTCACATAATTTATCTAACATAACCTGATGTTTGAGGAGTATTTGTTATGTTGATTTTTATGACTTGGAGAAATTAGGAAAATGGCAAAGGGAATAAACTCAAGTTATTAGTCTTCAGTTCTGTGTTGCCAAACTATTGACATATATAATAGAGAATTCCTATAATATAGAAAGCTATAGGGGATTTAGATCAGAATTCTATTGTTTATCTATTCATTCAATGACATTTGAAAAACACCTAATACATTTGAGCCCCATGTATTTTATCTGGGAAATGCAAAATACTGGCGTTGACTTGAGAGAAAAAAAAATATATATATATATTTCTAGATCTAGTGTTATATAATTTTTGAACAATGAATTCAATAAATATGCCTAAATGAATGCGTCACTTCAAGTCCACTTAATATGAAGCTGAGAGGAGCCAGGCAGTCGCCTAGGAACTCTGAACAGCGGAGCAAAGTGTTCCAACTTAGTTGCTTATTTGTCTTTGTAACTCAGCCTGACCCTCAAATGTCTGTGCTTCTTTCATATTCCACTCAGGTAGTTTCTGACAATAAGAACATAAAATATCCTTCTTTAGTTTTCTCAAAGAAGCTTTGGTAATATTCCCAGTATGGTATTTTCTTAATCTCCTGTTTTACCTGGCCCATTTTGCATGTGGTATTTTCTCTACAATCTGATCTAGTTTTAATTAAAGCTGATAATTCTAGGGTGCTTTGCACATACTCCCTAATGAGTGTAATATTAATGGACATAATAAACAGGCCATCTAATATTGATAGAGTCTACAGCTGCATTCGCTAATTAGGGACAATAAAGGCTTTAGGGGCAAGAGTTCCCATGCAACATTTGTTTAATTAAAGCCTTTGTCTGCCCTGCTCAGAAGAGTGAAAAATATTCCATTTAAAATGTACTGAAAAAAAAAAAACATACTTCTTAGAATGCAGAACATTCTATAATAGCTCCTCTTAATGTGCCAGAAGGAAAATTTGGGGGCAAAATAACATCTTTTACATATACAATGTTGTTATTGCCACTGTTTTAATTAGACCTAGTAATTTATTCTATTTCTAACTCTAATATATACATAAATGTCCATATGGTCAATAGATTTATAAGGAGGAGTAGGTTCATAAGTAGGCCAGGGATGATTGGACTAGGGACTGTGGGACAGATTGGTGATAGGAATTGGGTATAGGCAGAGAGCAGGAGGATTACATTATGAATAGTCATAATATAAGTGAACTTCACCAGGCAAAACATGGGTTCATTGTGTGGTGACTAGTGATGTGATGGTTTGATGGCGATGATAGCTTCATGAGAGTACAACTTCTCCAATTTTGAGCTTCATATATATGCAATAAGTTGAACATCAATTATGCTTCCCTTTTTTTTAAACCAAGGAAGATCAAAATGACACCATGATAATGATTTTAAAACCACAAATAGACAAAATTAGTTTAATATCACTTTTCAATTGTGAATATAAGAATCTGAGATTTAAACCTTGTGATACTGCAAAAGATGGAGTGTTAACTACTATAGACACAAGTAGATAAACATTGTTGCTAAAAAAATTTAGCGTAAATTTTTAAAAAATTTTTATTGCAATCACATAATATTACATACACATAAAGTAGATTAGGATAATGTTGGAGATATAAAATGAAAGACAAGAGACAAAGAGAAGAAAGAAAGAAAGAAAGAAAGAAAGAAAGAAAGAAAGAAAGAAAGAAAGTTGAATTTTGAGCCAAAGATAATTACTTAAGAAACCAACATTCAGTTTAGAATATGATTTCCATAATGAAGCTTAGCCTTAACTCTTTTCCTGATATAAAATTTGAGAAGACTTTACATGGGACCAAGCATAACCAAAAGGTTTGATGGGAGTTCATGGATGAGGAATGTAAGTTAGGTAACAATAATGGAACTCAAAGTTGTGATGCTCATTATCACTGACACCCTCAAGAACAGTGTCCCATGCACCCTTCCCATGTTCTAGTATTATTATGACCCTGTCTGAGACTTTATCAATTCTGTATAGTCCTCTCAGCCTTTATCTCATCAACAACGTATTACCCATCTACCATAGATTGACTGTGCAGCAAAATGTTCTGGTAGAAATAAAATTTCAAGTTTAGAAATCAAGGCAATAGGTCTACTTCACATAACTTTTCAATATTACGTGTGATCCTTTTCAGCAGTAACTTCTACAGTGTGAACATAAAGTGACCAGATGTCTAAGGAATTGAGAGTAGGAAGAATAGGATCTCACGAAGTTCAGAAGTGCTGTCCCTATATTCTGTGGTATAAAGAGTAGAGTCTCCATGTTATCTCTGTGTCTTCTTTCTGCATTATGCCTAATTCCTTTGCTTAAATGGCATGCTTCCATTACACCATCTCTGAAGGAGAATTAAAGACTTTAATTCTCTGTATTCTCCTATGCAGCTACCAGGAGTATGGTAGTACTTAGGACTTTTTAACCCAAAAGGTATCTTTAAATACAAAGAGGAATTTCATCATAAAGATACAGGACAAATTCAGAGAAATTTCAGTGTTACTACTATATCTTAGGACAATGTTAGAGCCAAATATCACAAAATTGAATGGCATTTCATTTCTGCATCTGTTAACAAATCTTTCCCATTTTTCTCCTCTTTCCTCTCTTATATTCTCTCTCTCTCTCTCTCTCTCTCTCTCTCTCTCTCTCTCTCTCTCTCTCTCTCTGCACACCGATATGCTACATTTAAATTTCTGTATCTGTGTGAAGGAACTACTTTATAGAACTGGAATGATAATACAATGATGAAGAAGAATATGATATGATGATGGTGGTGGTGATTAAGATGATCAAGTATCTACTTCCTATATCTGAAAGCAGGGATAATAACACCTATCCAATAGGATTATTGTATAAATTAGAAAAATCGTATTTGGAGAAACCAAGCAGAATTCCTAACATATACCATTATAAAAGTCAAGTACAGTTCAGCATAAAGAGCCTCATATTCTGTACCAGTGATGTTAGTCACCATGCCTGGCACTCACTTAATGTGCGCCAGGCACATTTTGAATGACTTTGGGTTATTTTCTTTAGTACTCTTAACTATATGAAGTAGATAAATAAGTACTGCCATGATCTTTATTTTCCGGATGAGGAAACCAAAATAGCTTAGCATACAGTAGAGCTCAGAACTAAAGTTTTTCAGCCTGATTTGATGGTCCATTTGTGTCATTACCCTGCAGTTACACAGGCTTATTTGATTGAATTTCAATCAAAAACAGTAGTAATGTCTTAGAAGTTTAAGATAATGCAGCTCTAGAAATAGTTTTAGAAGACTAGGTTTTCATAAGATCTTTCAGATGACAAAATAGAGAATCTAGGATACAAATATTTCCAGTGAATTTAACAGCAATCATGCACCAACCAATTGGGAATATGTGTGGTTCAAAATAACCCAGACAGACATATAACAGCTCTGAAGCATCAGAAGATTTAAAGAGGTCAAATTGAGTTAATTACATGTGTTATTTTTCTCCAGAAAGTATACCTCTCACTTTTGAGAGGTGAAATCTAGCTCCATGCCAGGACCAAGAACTTCTGAGCTCCTGACAGCATGACAAGCCTTGAGATAAAACAGCAGCAGGCTCATGAAGAGATCAGGCAGGTATTCAGCATTTCTAGGATCAAATTGCCAGGCACACAAGAGGCCTGAGTTTAAATAAGTCCAAAGCATAGATGCTCAAAAGGAAGTACCCAGGGGCTGCAAATTATGCACCCGAACAATTGGCAAGTGGAAGAAAAACCTAATGAATTCAATCAGTTTCATTTTTATACCAGGCACAACCCAATTTCTAATTGTAAGTTGATGACTCAAATTCATATTTTGATAACAACTGCTTTTCATCTCTCCCCTCCTCCTTCACAAATATATACACAAATATATACAGATACATAAACACAAATATGTACATACACATACAAGAATATGTTAGTGATTAAGTGACATACTGCACTGAAATTCAGTTTCTAACAATGTGACTATTACTTTATAACCTTTAATATAACTCAGACTTCACTTTGGTTCACTGTATTTTTTAGTAATTTCATTCTATATTCTGGGTTTCTTAGGTGGTTCAGGGGTTGACATTATAAGTAAGATTTTGGCTATTTTATATTTTTAATAAGCAGTCTGTTTTATGGTATTTTAATTCACCTTTGTTTACATAAGGCATGAAAGGAACGCTATTCAGACCACGAAACAAAGAATTCAACTTTTCCTTCCTTGGCAACCAGCCTATTTTAAAGAGGTAAGGATGATATTGTTCTAAATACATTAATGTGGTCTGGTCACTTCTCTGACTATACTTCCAGGTGTTATTATATAAAATATCATTTCATTATATAACCTCTAAGTGACCTTTAAATATATTCTATCTTTTATACTTTATTTTTTTAAAAAACAGAATAGAGTCAATCACAACAAAACAATGAACAAGGTACATGACTTCTAAACAGGGTAAAAGGCATTCAATAATGGCTACCATAATGCCTCTTGTTATCTTCAGTATAAGTGCCCATACCATCAGGGATAAATAAAATCAAACAAAATAGAACAGAATAAAACCAGTAAAAAAACAAAACAAAACAAACAAAGAAAAACAATGAGAGCAATACAGAATTTCAAGATACTCGTAAAACAGCAGTGGCTACCACAATGCTTCTTGTTATCTTCAGAATAGTTGCCTACACCTTGAGATATAATACAATCAAACAACACAGAATAGAGTGAAATCAATCAAAACAAAACAGTGAAAGCAATATAGAGCTTCTAAACAAGATAATTGGACATGCTTGATGGCTGCAATTGTATGTTTTGTTATCTTTGAAATAGCTGTCCATGCCATCAAGTATAATAAAATCAAACAAATCAGAATAAAATGAAACTACTCAGAACAATGAAGATAATATGAGTTTCAGATCATAAACATAGATTAACAGTGGCCACTTCCTTCCCTTTTTAGATAATTCCTCCCTTTGACTTTTGCAATATGTATTGTGCATTTTGGATGCCACTAACTCCTTTAGTTTGTTATACTAGGGAGACAACATGAAATTCACCAATGTGACTCTGAACCATTTCATCCATGAGCATGATCTCAAGTTGCCTCCATCCACCTACAAGAACCTTGAGGTTATCTTCCTTTATAACTGAGTGGGTTTCTACCACATAAAATGACATGTCTTTCTTATCCATTCTGCAGTTGATGGGTAAGCTACCCTTACTTTTTTCTGGCTCCCTGTCACATAGGGCATTGTTCTCACTCCTTTGACTTTCAGTCTATGAATTTTCTTTCCAGTTAAATGTGTGTCTTGTATAGAGCATATCAATGGATCCTGTCTCCTGATCCACTCTGCTTGTGTTTCTTTCTATTGGTGCTTTGAGGCCATCTACATGAATAGTTATGGCCCTCTTGCACTGCATTGTCTCTGCCATGCTATTTTCCTGCCATTGGCTCCCTATTTTTCCGATCCATTTAATTGACTGCCCCACTTGATGATCCACTTCTGCCATTGTTCCTGAGACCATGGTCCTTTTTATCTCTCTCTAAAATGTCCTTTAGTATTCTTTGTAGGGTTGGTTTGGTGGTCATGAATTCCTTGAGTTGTTCTTTGTCATGAAAGACAAATGTTTCTCCATGAATTTTGAAAGAAAGTTTTGCAGGGTACATCAGTCTGGGTTGGAAGTTGTTTTCTTTCAGGACTTGCAGTATTTCACTTCAGGCTCTTCTTCACTTGATGGTTTGTGTTGAGAAATCTGTCATGATTCTTATGAGTTTTCCTTTATAGGTGATCTGTTTCTTTTCTCTAACAGCTTTTAAGGTTCTGTTCTTGTGTTCAATTTCTGGGATCTTGATTATTATATGTCTGGGTGTAGATTTTTTTTTAATGGCTAGCTGGAGTTCTATATGCCTCATTTATTTCAATGTCACTTCCTTTTCTCATGCTTGGGAAGTTCTCCAAAATTATTTCTGTAAATAGAATCCTGATGTCATTTGTCTTGACCCCTGCTTTTTCACTCACATTTTTAATTCTTAAGTTATGCTTCTTTGAGTTGTCTTGCAGCTGCTGAATTGTTACTTCCTGAGTCCTTGTTATTTTTAAGAGTTCTTTCCTTTTGTGATCACAAGCTCCAAACCTGTTTTCAATGTTTGAAAGTCTATCTTCAGTTTCTTTCAGGTGGTTTTGCCAGATTCCAATGGAGTTTTTAATCTCCTGGATATCTCTTTGGATCTGTTTCATGCATTCTACATCTCTCTTCTATTGTTCATTCATGGTTTCTCTCATTTTCCTATGCTTCTCTATTTTTTTTTTATCTATGTCTTCTTTAGAGGTGCCTGGCAATTCTTTTATTATGTTTTTCATTTCTTCCTTTACCTGGGATAGTATTTCTGTTCTCATTTCTTTTATAGCCTCACAAAGTTGTTTCTTTACTTCAGTTGACATCACTTCAGACATTTCAGGTGTGTGACTCCCAGTCTCTTCAGTGTTTACCTCTCCTGGACTTGCACTGCTTGGGTTGGATGCCAAAGGTTTCCTTTTCCTTCTTTGTCTTGACATATTCCTGGTTTCTTGCATACACGTGGGTCATGGGTTCCAAGGCACTTCTGGCATTGGCTACAATTTCTCTGAAGCGAGACTGGTTTTTCTAGCCAGTGCTGGCTATGGATATCTGATGGTGCGTGCCTGTGCTTCTGGACTGAGCTGGGTACCGGCTCACAAGGGCCTTTGGAATTTGCATGAGAGCAGAGCTGGCCAGGGCCTGCAGACCTAAGCTGGCTAGGCACCTACGCAATGTTCTCTGGAATGCACACAGGAGCAGGACTTAGTTCAGGCAACTTTCATGGGTCTGCACCCAAGCTGGAGCTGCTGGAAGAACCTGGCAGCAGTCCTGGCCCTGGGCTTATCCTGCCGGACTCCAAAATGACTCCTGGCCAATCGCTCTTTCCCACGGGAAGACTGAGTCCTCTGTACTCACTGCCAGCCAGGGCAGACCTCTGTGTCTGCCACTCTCTTCCATCATTGTGCTGGTTACAGAGACCTCTGGTGTCACCAGCTGCCACTGCAACCATGTGTCCCCAGGCTCCCACAGCTCCTCTCACAGGGTGAGTCTGGCTCCAGGCTAAGGTGCCACCAGCTACCACCTTCTTCATTTTAAGTTTTTCTTTTTACTCTCTCTGTGGGCTTCAATTCACATTTTAGATTCTTCTTGGGTCCAGAGGACCCACTTCCTTCCTTCTTGTCCTCCCCATGATGTTATTTTCCAGCATCTGAACTGTTTATCTCAGAGAGTCTGTTTACTCTGTTGCTTACTGCCCTGCCATCTTCCTGGAACTCCCTATCTTTCATATTTTAGAATGCCAGAGACCTGTATGATCTCTGAGTAGTAATTATTCCCCATTCACTACCAAGACCCAGAATCAAAGCACAAATAAATAAGGCACTCAATGTAGGTGCATAAAGCAAGAATCTGTATGGAAAAAGTAAAGAGGTTTATTATCCATCACAAAGGAAATAGGGATGCTAACATTTCTTTCTTTCTTAGATTTTTGTAGTCCTATTTAGAACCAGTCAACTCTGAGTATCTGAGATGATTCCAAAGGTACGCCTTGTAAAAGGCCTACTTCTTTGCCTTAGCAATTATCCAGGACACTAGAATTCTTTTTCCTTTGTTAATCCAAGTACATGACAAGATGAAATGACTTTTTAAGAGTGTATTTCACAGCTTCTCTCTGAGACAGTATCAGATTCTAAGAAGAGATGACATAAAACTATAATTTAAAGGTATAAATTAGTCGATTGGGTCATTCATAATATTCTGCTAGCAGATATTTTTGACTGCCTTGATTTATTTATTTTTAATAAGTATACTTTGGTGATGCATAATAATTACATTCATCTCGGAGAATTTGTACACACACATATTGCCTTTTACCTAATGAACACCACTTCCTTACTGAGCTCCCTTCTTCTCCCAGACCCCTTTCCATCTCCAGAATCTGTCTCTTTGTTTCCTGTCATCTCTTTTTTTATTTTAGAAAGCAAAACAGAAAAAAGGATAGAAATAATACAGAATTTAAAAAAAAAAAGAAATCAACACTAGTTAATACATTCCATATTGTTATCTTAGAAGTAGTTGTTCAGGTTACAAATCTAGGCATAAAAAATGATCAAACAATCAAACAATGACAGCACAAGTTGTTCATGAACAGAGATTAGTAGTATAGTTGTCTATCACATATACACATGCATACAGTTATATGTATAAAACCACATACATATAATCTTTTCCTTTCTTCCATTTCTCCTTTCCTTTTCTCTTTATTTACACTTCATATCTAAGTTTTAAATGATAAATCACAATTATTTCCATATTTATCCACTAAATTTTCCCTGAGTTTTCAATGAAAGCTCATCAAAAAGATCAGACTGGGGACACAGAAGAGGAAGCAAAGTCTTTGGTGTACATGTGCACAAATACCTAGGTCTGATGGTCAATGAAGATAACTAAGCCAAGCCTCTGCTTCTAGGTACTGAATTCTGGAAAAGGGCATCTCTGACTGGAGGAAGGGAGATGACTCCTCTGGACACACAGGTGCCTGCATACACCTACAGAAGACCTGCAAGGAACCCTGTGCCCCACCCCAGGATTCAGGTCCCCAATTTAGAGACTGTCAGGCAAAATTTAAAAATGACCTGGCAAGGAGAGGGAATTTTCCTTAGTGGTAGAGCACTTACCTCACCTCATGTGGCTGCTTGAAGCCCTGGGATTTATTCTCAAAACTGACAAAAAAAAAAAAACTTTCTGGTAAAGCATAAGAAAGTGACTTGTGTTTTAAAAAGGTGATCGTTTGATAACATCTTGCTATAGGTATCAGTCATCCTTCCCCTTTTGGACATGTCTAAATAACTGAGTATGACATTTAGTACCTTCATTTGCACATACTGTGCTTTACTTGCCCCACCCTCCACTGAAAATTGGAGACTTTTTTCACTCTGACTTTATTCTGATTGTTTATTATGAACTTAATGGTCCAAACATCTTTTTTTTTTTTTTAGTTTTTTGAGACAGAGTCTTACTATGTAGTTCACACAAGCCTTGAACTCACTATGTAACCTAGGCTTGCCTCAAACTGGAGGGAATCCTCCTGCCTCAGCCTTCTGAGTGCTGGAATTACAAGCAGATGCCAGATTTTACACAAATCATTAAGTTCACCAAGTTCATCAAAGTTTACAACCTCAATAGGAAACAAAGATACAGAAACAAACAGCAAGTATTAAATGATCAGGACTTTGAAGAAAGAAGCCAGGCAAGGATAAAGGTGAGATTGGGGCAATGCTTGGAAGATGCAAAAACCTCTTCAAAAACTAACCTGTTTCCAGTCTTGCTCCTCTTTTAGATTTTCCTTAGTGTCATGGTTTAAATTTAGAATGTCCTCTAAAATTCTTAGGTGTTTGGAAGGTGATTAGATTGTAGCATAGCTCACTTGCTGTTAGAAGTTGGGGCCTAGTGGAGGGTGGGTCACTGGAAGCATGACCCAGAAGAACATATTTATGTCCTCCACTCTACCCTTTCTTTTTTTCTGCTTTCTGGCTGCCATGATGTAAGAAGTTTTCCTCCACCAGACCCTTCCTCCATGCCCTTCCTGCCTTGGAGTGAGCTAACTATGAACTGAATTCTCTAATACTCATGAGACAAAATAAACCTCTCCTCCTTTAAGTTGTGGTATCAGGTATTTTGTTCACATGATGAAAAAATGACTAAGACACTTAGCAATAGTTAATATTATCAAAGAGGAGATCTGATCATGTCATTTCCCTGTACAAAATCCTCTTCCCTTCTAGCCCTAACCTTACCAGCAGGTAAGTCTATTTATTATTTCTATTATTAGTAAAAATCAGTATGTGTGGTGTTATGGTTTGTATGTAGGTAGCCCCCACAAGCCTCATGTAGTCATGGAAGTGGCTGAATCTAGCGTTTGTGATTGATTCATTGTCTAGTGCTGGGATTGGCAGTATGAGTTCTGCACCAACCCAGGGGTAGAGTTGACATACAATGTAAGGTCAGGAAAGAGATGTGCTTTTCTCTATTTTTGCGCAATTCACTCTTGCCGCTTGCAGTCGCCATGAATGGCTGCCCCCCTAGACATGCCATCCTGCCTTGGAACCAGTTGAGTATGGACTAAAACCTCCATAACTGTAAGAAATAAACCTCTCCTTCCTTCATTTTGGGAGTTAGGTATTTTGTCTCAACAACGAGGGAAAATAGTAACCAAGACAGAATTTGGTACCAGGAGTGGGGTCATTGCTGTGACTGTACCTGACCATGTGGATCAAGAGCCTTTAGGAATGGCTTGTGGGAAGAGTTTGGAAAGATTCAGAGATGTTGCCTGAAAGAGTAGAGCTGGACTGGCTTAGGCTGTTCTGCATGGGAGATTCTGGTCAGAGGTCAGGAAACAAGAAGGCTGATAGAAAGCCTGCTGGTAAAAACCAGGCTCAGGAGGTTTCTGCTGGAAAGAACTGCATTGGTTGTTGGACTCCACATGATGTATGCTATGGCTTGGCAGAAAGTTTGTCTGCATTTTGCTCTTGTCCAGAGACTTAGGCTAAAACTGAAGTTAAGGGTGGTGGACTAATTAATCTGGCAAAAGAAATTTCAAGACAGTCGAATGTTGAGGCAGTGGCATGGTTATTGTTGGCAGCTTTTAGCCAGATTTATGTTGTGAATCAAGAGCAAAGAGCCAGTATGGTGATTTAAAATGTTGTGAGTTTGGTTGTAAGGCTGTGGACTGTGAAGATAGAGCCGAAACATCCATTGCTGAGAAGGAACAGAAGAAAAAAAGATAGCCTGGGGATATCCTGGGAAGCAGCTGGTCTCCACCCTTTGCAGCCTCAAAGATACAAAAGTGAAAGACTTTGCTTCAGGCAGAACACTACAGAGCGCCACATTCCAGAATGGCGACAGAGACCACAGGAGGTTCCAAAATAGCAGTGGAGGCCACACAAGGTTCCAAAATGGTGGCAACATAGAGAATCAATTCCTCATAATCAGGTTCAAAGTGCCCAGAAATGGAGGCACTTGACCTTTATGGCCAAGAAAGAGGAAAGCCTGGCTACTGCTCCAGCTGGCAGCAGACCTTGGCAGGATCCACATGGTGCTGGTTTTAGGCACATGGAGAATGTACACGTTCTGAGGTTAAAAAGGCTTCCACCCCAATTTCAGAGGGCCTGGGAGGCCAGGCAGTGTGCCCCTGAGAGGGCAGTGTGTGAAGCTGTATAGTGGAAAACCCAGAAGTTTGGAAAAGCCAGGAGCATGGGTCATCTAAGAAAAGCTGCAAAGATTGACCAGAGTGGACCAAAGAAAAAAGCTGTGGGAACTAAAACCCCTAAAGGTGCCATGGGGGTGGAACCACACAAGCCCTTTGGAGTTCACAATTTGCCACAGATTGCTTCAGATGCTAGACATACAGCTACAGGAGTTAACATTTGCCCTGCTGGATTTTGCTTGGTTCCATTGCTTTGTATTCCCCTGTTTGTAAATTTTGGAATATAATATCTCTCTTGCACCATTGCATGTTGGAAGTGTTTATCTTTATGTTCATTTGCATAGGGACTTGCAGCTAAGAGTTTGTCTTCCATTTTAGAAGAGCCTTGGAACTTGAACTTTTCAGCAATGCTGAAACTATTAGGACTTTGGCAACTCTTGCAGATGGACTAAATGCCTTTTGCATAAAGGGATATGCATGAATCTTTGCAGGGCCAAGGACAAAATGTTGTTTCTAATGTAATGTTGATAGACTTAATGCTAGTTCTTAAGGATTGCAAAACTGTGTTATAATGTTCAAGTTGCAAAATGATAAGAATTAGCATGTCTTGGCATCTGGAGGCTGGTTTAAAGAAATATGTTTGGTTGCCAAGTTGATAAGGGGTGGATTGTTATGGTTGATACATTGTGTCAACTTGAGCAGTTTAGAAGTTTAACTGAAAGACTCAGCAGGGAGCCAGAGTTCTTACTTTGTAAATATCCTCATCCTGTACAAAGGAAGGAAAGGACATTTTGTGAGTGCTATACCCACCCTGGTGAGGAGGGGCCAGGGGAGAGGAGCTGTGTACAATATAAGGGTAGGGAAGAGGCTTGTTTTCTTTTTTGCTCTGGCTGCTGCCTTGAATTGTTGCCCCAGTGCCATGCCACCCTGCCTTGGAGCCAATTGATTATGGACTGAAATCCCCAGAAAATGTAAGCTAAATAAACTTTTTCTTCCCTAATTTTGGTGTCAGGTGTTTGTCTCAGCAATGAGAGAAAAGTAACCAAGACATCTTACTTATCCTTCAGTTTTCTATCTGCAAAATGGCTTTTAAGATATATCCTATCTCGAAGGTTGTCTTGTTGAACAATAGAAGTAATACAGTACTATTCCAAAGGTATTACTTTATCTATTATTATTGGATAAGCATAGTGTTTCAAAATCAAACTAATGTACTATCTAGCACTTGGATAAGCACTAGCACTTGGATAAGCATAGTGTTTCAAAATCAAACTAATGTACTATCTTATTTTTGACATGCAAATGTCAGTAAGTGTTTTAAATACTTTTACTAACCAGGAAACTTCAAGATCAGCTTTTGAGGGCAGAAGTTTGGGCAGAGGCTAAGATAATTTAGTTGCCAACTACAAAATACTGCAGGCACGTGTCAAAAATACTACTCATTTTTGAATGGGAAATGCAAAATCAAATGTTAAGGGATTTTATAATTGTTTCCCATATGACTCTATGAAAAAGTCCTTTTTTCACATTTCGTGTTTCACAGGGCTATCAGAATAACAAGTATCAGTTGTTTTTCAAGCCAGGGAAATTAACCTAGTTAAAACAAACTTGAGGAAAGGGATATTTTCAGAAAATCTCGAGCCTTATGCCATGCAATCATGGATAGCAATGACTGAAATAAACTCAGGTGACTGAGAATCAACCTTCTATAGTTAGCCCATTAGGTCTGTTTCTATATTGACAGCTTTCAGGAAATCCAGAACTGTCAGCAGCACCTCTGGGACAATCATCAGGGCAATGTTTGTGATGTTTGATGACTACTCATTGTACAATTGATTGGGAAATGCCATTTTAACTCTAAGTCATCCTTACCCTGTGATCAGATTAGCAGATGGGGATTGTTAAAAGCAGACTATGACATCTCCAAATTCCAAACAGCTAAAATCTCGTACGATCTGGGAGGAATTAGAGCTCTGAAATAGAATGTGAAGGTCTCTGCCTCTGCCAGAAGGAAAGGAGGATCATTTTTCTTTTGTTGCACTGGCATCCTGGGGGCGAGCAGAGCCCATCAGTAATTGAAATGTTACAGCAAACAGCTACAAGTGTCTCAGAACTGGTAGGAAACTTAATAAATAAAAATGCCTAGAAAGCTATACAATAGAACAGAAATATCTTCAAAGTATTCAGCCTTCCAAGAAGATAATGTTTTAAAAAATTACTGATAACGATTACTGCAAACAAATATAAGCGTTTCAAGTTTTTATTCTCTTATTTGGGATTCTACACTAAATTACTTCTTACATCTTAGTAAGGAGTTTGGATTTTATCCAAAAAGAAAACTGTACATGTCATATTTGTCATTCAACATGCATATATCCCTACCGGCCAAAAAGATGTTGCTGAGTTTAATTTTTGTAGCTCATATCATGAATCACAAGTGTATTGGATTTGTATCTCCAGAATTACTAGTCCTATCTACCTTGAGTTAATTCTGAGCCACAGAACATTGATAAAGAATTTTAAGCCGGAGTATGACACTGTTGCTGTGGTGAGGACTAGAAGAAGGCAAGGTTGGGGAAAGGAAGTTTTGTCGGGAGGTCTTAACAGTGACACAGGTTACAGATCACAATGGCTTAAGATTGACATATATGGAACAACAGCTCTAATAGGTACTTAAAATTGGTAAAAGGTCAGACTAATTGAATGTTGAGGAAGAATAAATATATCTAGGTTTCTGATTTTTAGTACTAGTGAGTGGTGGTGCCATTAAATAAAAAAGTCAGAAATAAACTTTGAGGATGGGAAAAATGTGTGTTCAGATATGTGCATGTTGCATTAGATAATGACTTTCATCTCAATGAGCAAGTAGACTGATCTGGTTCTGGTAGGCAGCTCATGTGGTTAGGACTAAAAACTCCTCCCAAAGTCTCATATGTTCAGAGATGGAGCTTTGGGGAGATGATTGGATCATGGGGTCACTATAATCATTTATGTATAATCCATTGATAAGTTCATAATTGAATGTGATGTTAGAAGGTGGGGCCTGGTTGGAGGATGTGGGTCTCTGGGTGTGTGACCTGGAAGAGGATATCATTGTCCCCAACTCTGTCATCTACTCTCTCTGCTTCCTGACTGCAATAAGCTGGACAGCTTTCCTCCACCAGGCCCTTCTGCCATGTTGTTTCTGCTTGGCAGATGAGGTTTACCTAGAACTGAACCCTCTGAAACTGTGAGCCAAAATAAGCTTCTCTCTCTTACACTGTGCGTATTGGGTAATTTGTCACAGCAATAGGAGTGAGACTAATTCAGGAGCCCTTATGTTAATGAGCCCTCAATGGGCTTCATTTTTTGATATTCAGAATTTATGCAATACTCTCTTCCTTGAATAATTTGCTTCTGACTAACAGAACATGTAATCATTGAGATATCTCTTCCATGATTAGGCTATAAAAGGTTGTGAATCCTGTCATGCCAGTACAGTCTCTCTGCTTTCACAACTCATAGCCTTTGATGTAGCCAACTGTCATGTTGGAAAGATCCACATGCCAGTGCACTGAGTATAACCTTCTGCCAACCACCAGTAAAGAATAGGCTCGACCCAAGTGCCTGCAAGAACTGAATTATTTTTGACATCTCTGAAGGAGATTTTCCTATTGAAATTTCACACTCTACTATAGCCCAGTGATGACAAACCTTTTAGAGTTTTCAGTGATAACAAACAGCTAGCTGCAGCACTCATGCCATAACTTTGCCATCACTGGATAAACCATAAGCTCACACTTTGAGTGTAGCCTTGTGAGAGAAGAAAAGCAAAGAACCTAGTGAAAAATGTGCCTGGATTCCTGATCAAAGAAACTAAAACATTGATGTGTATTGGTTTATGCCACTGAATTCTGGAAAAATTTCTTATTCCATGACAGATAATTAATGCAAGAGCTGTGGAGACAGAGGCATCTATAACTCAGAAGTGCACATATAATGTGCCCTAAGCAAGATTGAGTTCCCTAAGAGAACGTGTAGTAATGGGGAAAATGAAACTAGTACAGAAGCTGGAGGAATAACAGAACCTAACAAATAGATAAAAGACTAGGAGCCTGCAAAGAAAACTTCAAAGAAATAGTTTAGCGATCAGAAAAGTAGTAATTGCAAGGTGAAGGCATGACCAAATATTAAATGCTGAGATAAATACTGAAAATCATTTTTCATAAGGTGAATTTCATTTACCTTGATATAAGCAATTTCAAAGATACGACCTGGAAGAAGGCTGATTTTAATAGATTGAAAACAAAAGGCACAAAGATGAAAGAATCTTCTTGAAGGAACTTAGCTGTTGAAAGAAGGAATGAGTAAAGTTATATTTGCATAGGTGCAAAGTTGATGATTTTTGTGTGAAGGGAGAAAGTTTCAGCATATTTACTTGACAAAGTCATGCAAATTTCCATTACATTTTCTGTTGTTTTTATGACAACCATTTTTTAAAAAGTAATTTAAAAGATCATAAATATTTAGTGATTCATAAACCTCCTGCCCTTCTGCAGACCTCTACATATCTATTTGTGTTTTATAACTAAACGTAGCATTTTTCTCACATATGACATATTTATTTCTTAATATTATTGTCAAACTTGTGTATTGTAAATGATCCATTTCCTATTTGTTGGACTTTTAGGTTGTTTCCAACTTTTTATAACTGTAAATAATACTGTGATTAATTACACAAACTTGCTCCAAAACAAAAACAGAGAGGCTTCCCATAAAAGATGTTTTCTGGATGGTTTTTAATGCCAGTACTCCTCAGGTTAAAGGGCTGTGAAGTTACTTCAATAAAAATTCATGCAAAAACTTCTGGGTTTCCTTCTGTAATTTTTTTTTTTTGGTACCGGGGATCCATCTCCGAACCTCATGCTTGCCAAGTAGATCCTTATGCCTCTGAGTAAATCCCCAGCCCCTCCTTCTTTATTCTTACCCCAAACTACAAAAGCCCAGTGAGTGCCTAGTTCAAATAAACAATAAGACATCAAGTGCCTAGATTGAATTGAAGATTCCTGTGAACTCAAATTATGTTCTGTGAAACTATTCTGGGTTGATGTCTTTCTCCCAATATCCTGAGGGACATGAAATATAGCAGAGAGGACTTCAATCATCTCTCTCCTTTTATTTATTTATTTTTAATCAGAAGGAATGTTGCTCTATTTAATATCTCCTTTGCTATTGCTTCCAAGTAAAATAATCTACTCTTCCTTCAAGAACTGAGTGTACTGGTAGAAAATATCTTGTATTTGAATTTATAGACGTTATTAACATCTGCTAAACATTATGTTTGCAGAATCCTTCCTATGAATTGCTGCCACATTTCTGGTTAGGGTCTTGTTGAAAGGAAAAGCTGAAATCCAACTTGCTTAAAAGAAATCTTATCATTCTTTTCTCACAGCCTGCTTTCTGACTTAACTTCTCTCTAAACGGAGACCACCTGCTATGGTTTGGAGATGTTTGGGCCTCGCTAAAGCTCATGCTGAGGTATGATCCTCAATGCAGTAGTGTTGGTAGGTATGGAGTAGAGGAAGTTGCTTGGGTCCTAAGGGTGGAGGATCATGAATGGATTAATGACATCCTCCAATGAGTGAGTTCTTGGCCCCACATACTAGATTAGTTACAAGAGCAGGTGATTAAAAGTAAGTTCATCCCTCTTTGTCTATTTCATATGCATCTTCTTCCCTTTCACTTTTCACCATGAGCTGAAGCAGGACAGAACCCTTAGCAGAGGCTGAGATGCTGTCAGTGACATTTTTAGACTTCCCAGACTCCACAACTGTGAGCCAAAATAAACCTCTTTTAAGTTACCTCAAACAGAAAGTGGACCAATTCTTATTTTATTTATCATATTTTAAGATGTTGAAGGTGTATTCTTACACCTTGGAATGTGTGCAAATATGAGTTTCCTACAAGAAGACAAGGAAGGGCAAAAAAGGACTAGGGCCTAAAACATGAACACATTCCAGGGGAAGTCACAAGAGTGACATCTGGAGAGAAGTATTGATAGGTAAAAGGTACTGTTCTATAAAAAAGAGGTCTGGGTTCAAATCCCAAATAAACGTATGGGCTCTGTGATTTAGCACAAGTTACTTAATTAGTCCAATTCCTGATCTGTAAAACAGGATCATCATAAGGATTTAAATGAGACATTGTGTGTAAAGGACCTCCTACTTCACCTGGTACAAAGTGAGACCTTAGTAAATGGTAGCTATTATTATCACTACCTATTAAGATAGAAATAGTGGGGTGCAAACATAAAACATAATTTGTCCATTGGAAATTTCCCTACTTTAGCTGCCTCTGTGGTAGTCAAGGCAAGAAGGCAGCAGTGATCTTCAAGAGGAGGGGCTGTGGACCTTAGCCATGTGGTTCCTGTGGCTGATAGCAGCACAGCGATGGAAATCCACCTGTACAAAGTGCAGAAGGCTCTCTCCATTCATAGATGTACAGAGTTTTCCCAATCAGTCTTGTCTCTAGAGAGGACGACAGCAGGACTGCATCCCAACTTCAGAGAAACTAAGAAGGAGCAGGAACCAAGGGAACTATGAAGGTTTCAGGAACAAATGGGGAGCTCAGTCTACAAAACAGGGTCTGGTTCCAGATTATGGGTCAAACCTATTATCTAATTGGTACAGCTCCCTGAATTCTATCTTCCAAGCCTTTTCAATGGTTCTTCCCTGCCTGTAAGTGAAAAGAAACAGCAAAACTATCTGAACTTTTAGATAGCTACTGACTAGGACAAAAATTACATGTATACATGGTTTACTGCACCAGGATTTATAAGCTTCAATGAACCTATTAAAATTTTGTACAAAATGTAGAAATATGGGCATTTTTCTGGGAAAAGATCTATAATTTTCGTCAGTTTCAAAAGGGACCATTAACTACCAGGAGTAAAGGATCAACGCTTTAAACAAATACTTTTTTAAAGTAAAAATACGATAATCCTCCTTCTTATTCTTACCTTGATATTTGGTGAGCCAACTGGTGTCATCATATTTATGGCAGGATTTTCTTACATACATGACCCTACAATTATTCCTGTATTTTCCCATTTTTAATGACTCTTTTTATTTATTTTTAAGAGGATTAAAACAGAATAGTAAAGTGAAACAAAACAAAATAATAGGACAGTAGGAAATCCACAATCATTACTATATTACATACTGTTATCCTCTAAATAGTTACCCAGACTACTGGCCCCAGGCCTGCAAAGTCAGTCAAACAACATAATTTCAGGTTACTTCCCCATTTGAGTTACTTCAGTTATCATCTCAGCCTGTTGTATATGGGTGAGGGGGAGCAAGAGGCAAAGGCGCTTCTTAGCTGTTTCTCCCCAGCCAATGGGGCCTAATCCAGCATTCAGGGAGGCTGCTTGGGTTCCTTGATGCTTCTCTCCATAAAGACTATTTTTAATGAAGATTTATTGCAATTTCTTGTCCACAAATGAGTCCCTCTCTCTCAAATTATAGCTGTGTATTTAATAAATTATATATCTTTTAAAAATACGGGTCAGCGGGTAGGAGTTACTGTAGAATAGGCTCAGTCTGTCATCCTGAAACTAAAGAGATGTCTTTGTCTTGTCTCATTGCTTCTACTTTCTCCTATCCTCTTGGTCTCATATACATTTTACTTCTATTTTTGGATCATGAAAGCTCAACTCAAAGTTCCATATGCTTTTTGGAAGTTTGTACAATAAAATCAACGCAGATAACTCTCTCCCTCCTCCATATTCTGTAGCAATTATTTGGGTGCTAGGAAAGAGTGCAAGGGAGTTAGTATGTTAACCTAGCATTTTCAACTTCAGCACTACTGATATTTTGGCTAAATAATTCTTTACGTGGTGGACTGTCCTGTACTTATACAATGTTAAGCTATAAACCTGGCCCTAACGCTTCTCGGCCTTTTGGCTAAGATCAAGTGTAGCTACAAACCTGGCCTTTACCAACTAGATACAGTATCATACTCCCCTTACACCGAAATATGACAATCTCGAGTATCTTCTAATACTGCCAAATGGCCTCTGAGGAGCAAACTGCCTCTAGATGAGAACTACTCTTGAAGAGTGATCGCCATGTATCATGTAATGTGTGAGACTATACAGACTTTCTTTCGCAGTCATATCCTACTTTCTTCCCCTTAGCTTTCCTACAATTCAGTTTACTCATTTATTTTTAACTTATTTTATATTGCATCTTTATAGAGGATTTTAACCCTCTTTTTAAAAACAAGATAATGTAATAAATAGAAAACACTCATTTCTTTTTTAGAACTTGTCATGACCATTTAAAATTAGATACTAGCATCACCTATTAATATCCAAAGACACAGACAATTAGAGGGCTCTCTTCAATTACTGAACAAAGCCAAACATATCAAACATTGGCAGATGATAGATTCAAAATCAGGACTGATTCTAAAGTGTGTGATACTTCCATGGCATAATGCTGTATTGTGCACTTTCTTTCCCTAGATACATCATTTTTACTCTGCAAAAGTGGGATCATGGCTGCTATCTTTTAGGGTTAGTGTCCATTTCTTACAATGGCATGTGAATTGTCAATCTTAAGAAAAAGCAGGGTTTTTCTTTCAGTTTTACAGAAACTCCCTAAGAAAGAATGGGGGGGGTATAAAAATCTGATACTAAAAGCATTCATTTTCTATCATTTATTTTACAGTATGCTGAAATTATTTAATACTTTTGAAGGATCAGAAAATATATTATAGAAAAAATCATTAAATGATTACTTTAATGTACAACCTTAGCTTCATGCCATTTCCCTCTTTCCCTCAGGGGAAGGTTATTTCTCCAACTTATTTCTTTTCAATTGATTGCTAGGATTTCAATCTCTTTAGACCTTCTGTATTAAAAGGAGGACACGTCTGCTAGTTCTTTCCCTCAATTTGGAGGAATTTGAATTTATTACACTTCCTTCATTTAACAGCCATTGAAACTAAATTTCAAGAAGCAAATTGTCTTTTAAGACAGAAAGTTCAAAATCAAAGTATTGCATCAGTATCATAGGCTTAAAGTTGGAAGAGAAGAGGTTAAATTTGTTACTTATGCTCACTTTCAAAAAGAATTGGTAGAAAATAGATCTTTATAAATAAACTTATGAAAGGAATAATAAAGCACTGACAAAGGCATGGGTTGCATTTTCTAAGAGCAACTTTGTCTTCTGTGATTTTTGTTGGCTAATACTGCGAGGGCATTGAATGACACAGTCAGGTTTGCTAAAGTTTCAATTATTTTATAGCTCAGGCAAATGTGCACTTCCAATTAGTATTACAATTCAATAAGGTCAATATAGTACAGTTAATATTTCATTATGCCCTTTGGCTACCTGACCCATCTCCCACACACTACATCAAGTAGCCACACTTCCCGCCAGAGCAGAAGATTCCGATACATCTGTAGCTCTACAATTTTGGTCAGGAAATTTCTTCTTTAGAAATATCAGCACTTACTACAGTTAAAAGATATAAATATTAACACCATTTTATTTAAAAGAGAACTATTAAATTAAAGCTTCTAAGCCACCACACATGGACCGAATGAGCATAGAGCACTTGGCTCCAAAAGAGAAAATAGGATTTCTGAGAGCTACAAAATATCTTAGAAATGATTTTACAGAATAAAGAGAATATATATTTCACAGCATTTAGATTTCTTCTTCCATTTTTTTCTTAATTGGAGGCAGCAAGTACTGTAAAAAATTCTGGGTATATTGAGGTAGATTTGCCTTTATTAGCTAGAACTCAGGCATGCCACATTACCTCTGGTTTTATTCAAAGGGCAGAGGTGGACTATAACACCTTCAGGACTTAATCTTGTGTTACTATCTTGTTCTTACCTTATTTTAATGCTATTGAGAGTTAGAACAGGAAAATCTGTTACAATCTTAGATCAACCTTAACCTTTTTTGCTTCGGTGTTGCAGTGGCTTTACTCTGCCAGGGGCTTGTGACTAAAGTTCCTTCAACTCTCAAATTTGATCTATTCTCCCTGAGATAGGAGATTAGGGACTGACAAAGCTTCTGTGGAAGTATGTGTGACCTGTTAATTACAGCGTTCCCGAACACATGTGCAGACCAGCTCCCAATGCCCTGCACCTGGACTTCCCTTGAGACCTTGAGCAGGTTTTCCATCAGATGACCTAGACTTGATGTCAGCCTGAGGTGTGGGATCCCAGTACTGCCTCTCATTACTCATATATAAAAGTCCTCATGGGTTTCCTTAAGATTTGGACAGTATAAAAGGGCACAAATACCAAGAAGAGCTTGCTGTCATGGCTTACCTCATCATAGACTAACCCGCGTCCTCCAGGATGTACTTTTATCTTGCTTTTTCTTCTTTTACTCAGCCCAAGCTGCATAGCCAGTTTCTTTCTCACTTCGCTTTTACTCAGCTTATACTCAACCTGGGCTCACGGTGTAGAACCAGTTTCTCCCTTCTCTTCACTTTTACTTTCTCAAACAAACTTTGTCACTGCTTTTTGCTCATCTTGTTTGATTCTTTGAGACAAAAATCCACAATCTAACTCCAGAAGGAGAGGAGAGCAACTCAAACCCAGTAACATTTATTTGGAAAGCCACTTTTTAGAAGAAGTTACTGGATAACAT
The DNA here is from genome assembly GCA_004365215.1 of Cuniculus paca. NCBI lineage: Eukaryota > Metazoa > Chordata > Mammalia > Rodentia > Cuniculidae > Cuniculus > Cuniculus paca. The sequence goes on from RJWT010000123.1 coordinate 78,268, forward strand.
TCCCAAAGGTAGCAACAGAACCCCCCCAAATCAAAATAGTCTCCTATTACAGAGCTTGTAAATATTTTTTCCTGTGGTTTTTCTTGTGTGAGGCTCCTCTGTGGGGTCTTCATTTAAAAAAGAAATCTTATAAGCCCTCTTGAAGTAGCATAGAATTAATCTTAAATACTTTCCCATGGAAGAATATTATTTTACCATTTAAATTCAGGGAAAGATAACTTGAATAGCAGTTAATATTTATATACTCCCACCCCAGGCCAACTGAAAGGTTTCTGCCCTAGTATAAATTACTGGACATCATGGCGGTGGTCTAACATGGTGGAAGGCCAAAGCAAAAAGGACACTTACCCTGGTGACCACTTCCTCCTCCTTCCCCTTCAACCCTGATTACAACTTCCTCTTTCCTTTCCCACATGCAGAGAATTCCAATCAGTTCCTTGTGTGTCATCAATGTCTGCCCCAAGCACCACTTGTGGTCAGAGGTCAAATAACCCTCAGCCTCCTCTGTATCCAGCAGAGGAGAAAGCCCAATGCCTAGAGTTGTGCAGTCCTCTCCACATCCTCAATAAAGGCTTCTTTTTTCTTTTTGCCTCTCTATTGCACCGAAAAACCTTAACACAACCACTGTTCTACATACTTTGTATATGTGAAAGTATTCGATCCTCTGAGAATTCTGTGAGTAGGTATTCATATGCCTTACTGATGAAATTTCTTTCTGGGTCCTTGCCATGGTCCAGTAAGTTTATATTTGTAATCCTCTGGAAATTATTAGAATTTTAATGAATTAATTCAAATCTACCACTTCCAATGCAACCTGTGGTGAGAATAAAGACACGCATATTTGTAGTTGTGGAAAACCAAGAGGGTCCTAAGTCCAGTTAGGATGATGGCTAACTGGAACAAAGGCCTTGACCCCCAGGGCTAAACCCAGGTTTTATTAATTTGTGAAGAAGGGAGTGGCTCAAGGATGAGTGACTGTGAGAATGGCAGAAAGTAGGTGCGTTCTGTGAGGGGCGAGGCAGGAGGCCTCCAATCACCACTGCAATATGCAGAGAGAAGGATATGCAGAAAGAGTAATCTGCATAACACAGTTTGAGGTAACATCTAATGTTTTGGGGTTGGTGCTTCACTTCTGATGTGTAATTTTTTATGCCCTGGGAAGTCATAGCCTCTTATCTGGAGGTTGGATCCCAGTGTGGAGCATGGCTCTGCTGCCCAGCTCACACATGCCTGCTTCTTGGGAGTTACAGGTTGGGACAACACTGACCTGCAGCCTTGCTACCTCAGTGCCTGGGCTAGACCCATTTGCATTGCTTAAAGCCAATTGAGGGGACAAAGACAAAACTTAGCCAGCTATGCACATATCAATACATGGAAGTAGGGCCAGGTTTAGCCAAAATGTAGATGACTGCTCTTCTTTCAAGGAGAGATGGTCCTCCACACCTACTAATTCTATTCAATTCCTAAATTCAGTGGCTGGAAGTCAGATAGCGTTGAGCAAGTCTGGATAGCCAGGAAAACTGAAGAACCTAAATTCACTTTACATTTCTTACTTAGGGTGAGAAAGGTTTGACATTAGCTAGCAAGTAATAACATTTAAAATTACAAATACAAATCCATTTGCTTTATTCCTTGCAATAATAAGAGCATAGAGTCAGAGAATTCACAGTGAGTCATCTATAAGAGGTAACTCCATGATCTGGTAAACAGTATGATACACAGGAGGAAACAGAAGCACAAGTAGGTTCAGGAAAATGTCTAGGATTTTATGGCTAGTGTCAGAGTCAGAATCTTAGCAGGACACTATGGCTCCAGAGTGCAACTTTACTTTTCTGCTTTGTGGCTTATCGTGCTATCTACACATGCTTTCCTCAGAATGTCTTTAGGGAGATGAGTCATAGATTTCATCCTATTTTTTTCCAGAGCTCAATTTGTCAGCATTCTGATTATATTTCCAATAGTAACAATATAAGCAAAGTTTAGATAATGAAACTTGCTTTTTGTATAGACCAACAGTTTAATGATATGACTTATGGAACCAACCACTTAAGAGCTGTCTTAATTAATACGGTGGAAAGAAATAAGTGATGTGTGTTATAGGAAAAGTTGTCTCCTTCTACACATTACTCAGGTTCTGTAACTTAGTTCTTGGTCTTGGTAATTCCTTTTGTAATCTCTGAAAATTTAGAGCATCATCCAAATATTCCTTGTTCTCAACTAATCATGTTTGTAACAACTGGTTTCCAAAGCCAGTTAGGTTTACACCTATATTTAACCTCCCAAAATTTCCTAAAGCATTAATGACTAATGTAAATGATAATTTTTCTTTGGAGTGCAGCCAGCACACTCATGAAATCATGCAAAAGTACAGGTTCTCTGAATTTAAATGAGTTGCTTTGATACAAGTTTGCTGACTGCTGTCCAACTAGTCAACCAGAAGATAAGCTCATGATTACATCTGAATCTCATTTATGAAAATGACAGGCAGTATCTTTATAAATTTTAGTGAAAAATAACATGCTTGATTCCAAAAGTCTATTTATACTTCCACATAACTGCAAGTCTAGACACACACACACATACACGAACTAAAATTATATTCAAACAGTATACCTCTAATTACAGTGTTTGCTTCTTTGTCAGCATGTGGTGAAAGTTCAAAAGCATGTGGCAGATGCCAGGATACCCAAGAAGCCACACTTTGAACACAGTGCAGAGTCTTGGAGTACCACTTCAAGGACAGCAAAAATGCAATTTTAGAAAAAAAAAATACAGGAGGTTTCAAACTAAACTAAGAGATATAAAATGTCAAGGTGAAATTTTGAAGCATGCAGCCACCATGCCTGGTGATTATAGATTCTCAGTTGAGAAGTACTCTAAGGCAGCCTAGGACAGATGCATTTGGAGATTTAATCATGATTCCACTGCTTACCAGCTGTGTGACCTAGGATGCAGCACTTGGCTTTTTTCTAAGCTGTGGTCTCTTTATTTGTGCAAAGAGGAGGTGACACTGTATGATCTTTCTGGTCCTTTGAGATCCAATGGACCTTTTATATTTTAAAGCACTATTTAATTTGCCTGGAACACTATTTCCAACAGATGTTTACTTAGCAGAGGTTTCATACCATTGTGAAATACCCCTGGAGATCCCAAAAGGCTATCCAAATCTAAGTCATTAATATTTTGTTCCTTAAGCAACACTGTTCACTGATGAACGCTCATTAACCATCCATAAAATACATACCATAAAGAAGTTTAACCAATATGCGGTTTTCAACAAAATTTCTTTTTACCCCCTCTATGGCCTTGGGCTTATCAAATATCCAAGGAAGACTTAAAGAGTTTGCCAGGCATTCTCATAAAGGTTAATGGCTTTTTTATTCTTAATTAAAATAGTCTCAAATGTTTTTCCTTAAGAAATATTTTCCTAGGTAACATAAGTGGATCTGACTGAAGGAGTCAGTGGTAAAAAGTCTCTTAAGCCTAAATGGAAATGCTATAATAGATATCATTTGCACATTTATAAAAACTTTAAAAATAAGCTTGTGCTGTTACATAAATTTAAAAAATATAACATCTGTATATACTACAAACGATTAGTAAAATCTGTTATCTGACACTTTAAACATCACTCAAAAATCTTACTTCACTGAGTACTTAGAGAAAATCAGGCCAGTGGTTGATAGAAAGAATTTAAAAATCAAAGGTATTTTTAATTTTAAAGGCAAAAAACTTCATAGAAATTTATTTGCACACTTGTGAAATTACTCTTATAATCATAGGAAGTCTGTGAATCAATCAATCCCTTTGATGACTGATGATGACCCCTTAGAAGATTGGGAAGTATACCCTACAGCTGAGGAATCGGTGTGGCCACCACTGCTATGCTTTCGATTGCACACTCGTCAGTACCTCGGAGGATCCGGAAGTAGCCATCCTCACCCCAATGTGTGCCCCAGCTGTTTTTCACAATCCAGTAATCGTTCCCACTGACTGAGTCTGTGCCATAGCCCACGAGCAGAACAGCATGATTCGTCAGCTCAAAGGGGTTGAAAGGGTCTCTCAGCCCAGTGCGGTGGTAGATCCCTTTGTGGTAGTGCAGAAAATCATCATAGACTTCAAAAGCAACTGCCATAGGCCCATGTTGGACCAGCTCCAACTTCATCAGGGCTTCATTGCAGCCCCCATAAAAGCCTCCCACATAGTAGTACCCAGAGGTGTAGTAACGCACACAGTCCTCTTTCGTTTTGCAAGGAGTATCAGTGCCTGTGTAGGGGAAGCACGATTCTTCCACCAACCCAAAATCTTGGGCATATTTTCCCGCGATGAGGTATGGGAAACCACCTTCACAACCTGAATATGAATAAACATGCAATGGCTTATTAGAAAAGAGCACATCAGAAATTGTACCACTTCCTCTTTTTTTTTTTCTCTGATCCATTATTTTTTATTTGTTACCCCTGAAGAGGTGTTCTTAGCTTACATGCCACTTCATTCATCCATCTATTTGCCATCCAGCTAACCATCCTGCCACCTTATCTATCTAACAGACATTTATTTAGCCTCTAAGTTGGAAGGTCACCGTGACACAATGGTTAAGGGGATGCTCTGAAGCCTGTGTAGGTTCAAATCCAAAACTGTGTGAAGAATTTAGCTTCTTTGTACTTCTGTTTACATATCTGTAAAATATGAATAGTAATCATACCTTCTTCAGGGATGAACTCATTACTTCATGCAAAAACCAAAAGTTAGTGGCTACCACCACTGCTAAATGGCCAGATACATACTTTTGTTCCTCCTCAAGTAAATCTTCTCTGGCAATCTCTTGCCAAAAGTCACATTTCCCTGTGAGATCTAAGTCTATGATACATATCCATAATCTTGTACTTTTAAAAAAATCACTGTTCCTATCATTATAGTTATTTAAATCCTATATCTCTTTCTTTACTATAAGTTTCATGAGGATAAGGGCCAACTCAATACAGTAGGATGAACGTAGCAGGCACATGGCTGGTTTTTCTAAGTATTTCAGAAAGAATGAAAGGCTCACTGACAAATAATCATTCGACAGTGGTTTCACTGGAGAGCTAGGAAACTTTCCAGTGGTCAAATCTGAGTTGAAAATGGAAAACTTTGAAATAGTAATGTTTCTCTCTGAATTGGCTAGATAAATATGGCTCGTCTTCCTACACACATATGGTGGTTCTGGAAGCCTAATTACAGAACTTAACAAAGAAACCAGTATTAGTATGGTTATAATAAGATCTAGGTTTTAGGATAAGCGTATGCTTGAAACCAAAACTCCAATGCTTATAAGATGACTCACCTTCAAAATATTATGAATCTTCTTGTGCCCATTCTCTGCCTATGGATGGGGACAATACCTTCTTCTCATGGTTTTGAGCACTGTTCGATCATACATGTAAGAGGCAGTATTTACTTACTGTATAACTATAGACATTTTGCTGGATGATGCAATAAAATCCAGGAGAAACCATCCATCAGCAAGTGACAAGGCCAGACTGCAATGCACCCAGTTTTTCTACTGCAGAAACTGCTTTTTGTACTGCAGCATCCTTTTACCTTCGCTTTTGATGGCCAGCTATATCTAGGTAAATAGTTCACAAAATAATGCTAAAATATAATAACACTTACCTTGAGCATATTGGCTACATGATACAATCTCTTGAGGACTCAAGATTGGGGTCTGAGTGTTGTTGGTTAATATACGGATTCTTGCTTCTAACATACCCACAGAAGCAAATGAGTAGCAGCTTCCACAAGATTCTGGAGATGGAAAGGAAATATAAATATATTCTAAGAGATATCTGATAAATCATACAAAAACCTGAGTGGATATGATGCACCATATATTCAATGTTGTTGTTCATAAGGTTAATCACAATATACAGTAGAAGATTCAATAACAAATACTATGTCTGAGATTCATTTGACAGTATTCTTGGTGATAACAAAAAAAATTATGTCCACAAAATTCTAAGCCATCAGATTGAAAAGAAGCTGTAGACAGACACATGTGAGTTGAGCTACTAAATATCTCTAATGCAGTGGAATATTTATGTCTCCCAAAACTCATGTTGAAATCTCAACCCCAAGGTTATGGTATTAGGAGATGGATGAATGGAATTAGTTCCTCAAAAGAACTTCCAGAGAGATATCTCATCCCTTCCAATATGTGAGGTCACAGTAAAAGGTAGTCTAAGAGAGTCAGAAGGTGGGTTATCACCAGATACTAAGAACCTGTGGGCACCCTGATCTTGAACTACCTACCTTCCCAAAGTATGAGAAATAAATTTCTATTGTTTCTAGAAGCCACTCTGTTTAATGTTCTCTTAAATGTAGCAACTTGAACAAACTAAGACAAGCAGCATTTTTAAATTATATTGGGTAGAACTAACCCTGGGAATAGCACAGGTGTGAGTATGTTTTGGAGTACTAGATCTAACCTGCATGGAGGAGACAGATGCAAGACAGCTTAAGAAAGGTAAAAGAGAAATTATACTGATGAGTATCGTATGTAAGGTAGGCAATGAGAAGATGGAGTCAGAAGTTGAAAAGTAGTTGGGGGAGAAAACAAGTCTACATATATTAAATACCACCCTGCTATTTGAAGGACAAAATCAAGTATCTGATAGAAATATAGCTGCTATTAAATACAAGGAAAGAAAAAATGTTGTATTATGAGATAATTTATATGAATTATTTTATATTTTATTTCAAAATATGTGGGAAAAAGAAATAAATATGAGAAAACATAGGCAAGAAAACTGAGACTTCACTTGATAACAGATTTTGAAAGAAAAGGACACAGAATTTTAATATTACTGTTTAAAATCTATTACTTCACTATTTTACTTCATTCGCTTCTGTCATGGGCACAAAATCTACATGGAAAGATGCTTGTATTATATCCAGGATAAATCCAGTTCTACACACATAGTATGTTATTAAATTTATTAATATTAGTTTCACCAAATTATTTGAATAATTTGAATGGTGACTATCCCCTTATGAATTCCCTTATGAACAGTCAATTATATCTTTAGTGAATCTCAATTTAGTGATTTAGCAACTACCTCCTTTAGAGAGAAAAGTACTCAAAGGTATTATGCATTGGAAACATCATTAGGGATCCTTTTTTCCCCTTCTCCAGATAATGATTTGTGTTCCTCAGAGGCAAAGGAAAGCCAGGCTGTTCTATACTCAGCCACTAACACCCAAAACACTGTTGGAAATACTTAAATTGTTTTCCTCAGAGTAAATTGTGCATTGTCTTCAGTGTTCAAAGGGAATATGTTTTATTTATCTTGCTGCCTGACACTATGAAGAAACAATTCTTGATTGTGGAAAGGAGTCAGGGAATGAATAAAAGATACATATTTATACCCAGGAAATCAAGTAAATTGAAAAGAAACACTCAACCTTATTTTGAAAGTCCTGTTTTCATATTAAATGCTATCATTCCTGATGCTCCTCAAAATTCTCTCTCTAAAAAAAGTCTCAAACGTGCCCATATCATGTACTCTTTTTATTGTTGAGGGATCATCTTCATCATGAAGATTAGAAGAGAAACCTTCAAAATGAGACCCTGAAATGCATTTACGATGCAACCTAATCACTTGATAATGTGTAACTGAGGCTCAGAAAGAACCAATGACCCACCCAAGATCACACAGTACCAACAGATGGCAGATGTTGGGAGCATTACTGTCTCCTAATGCAGGATTAGTGTCCTTTTCAGTTTATAAGTCTGTATTTACTTTAAAGCACTTTCAGATTTTTCTTTCCCTTTCATGTAGTCATTGAATAGAAAGAAACACTTTGTTTTTCAAACAATCCAGATAATACTACATTTAGGACCTCTCTTACATATGATACAACATCAAAGAACTAGATGCAGGGACGAACAACCGAAGCCATTGTTCCCTTCATGAGAAACCAAAGTCTTATACAAACATACAGACTTTCATTCCAAGATAGTTTGGAAAGGGTCCCATTTGGCCATCCTGCTTTCTCAGCCCATAGCAGCCATGGAACTAATCTTTCTCAGCATGAATCATTAAACCCTCATTATCTGGCCATCAAACACTATGGAAGGGACAGGGTCACAAGTACATTCACGGATTCAGAATGTTGTTTGTTAACACAGAAATCACAGGAATGGAAAAGAAGATAACCTCTTGCAAGCAGAAGAGTACCTATCAAGGTTGTTAGTGCCTCATTTTAAAAGGCAAGGCTTGGCTAGGAACATTATTAGCTGGACGTGGTGGCACACATACATAGTCTATAATCCCATCCCTCTGAGAAGCCAATGCAGGGGTATCACCAGCTCATGGTCCAGCCAGAACAGAAAGAGACCTGGTTTTAAAAATGCAAAACAAAACCACTTCCTCAAAAACGAACAGAAAGGAGTATAATCCATTAAGAAGATTACAACGCAATGAAAATCCATGGATTCACCTTCTCTTTTCCTCCTCCTCTTCTGTTTCACTGTGTGACCTAGGGCAAGTCACGTGACATTTGAAAAAAAATTTTATTTTATCTTGTGTTTAGGATGGATCAGGTGGAGCAGATAATTTAAAATTCCTTTCTTTCTACTCGAACAGTATTTAACACCAAATTTTAAATGGACCAGATTTGAAATATTAGGGAAACATGCTGAATCCTGGTTAATATAACCCATTAGAACCACTCTTCTTTCACACACACAACAATCAGTAAAGATAGCACAGTGAAAGAACAAAGAAGTTTATCTCACCCAATTCCTAGCTGTTGTTCCCTCTCTCACTACTAAGTATACCTATCAATAAGGTTTGTTCTTAAAGCTTTTTTCAAGTATAAAGGTAAAAGCTCATGTGTCCTTCCAATATTTTTTTCCTTTCATCTTGATTTACTCTTTAGAAATAAACTGTGTATTCCCTTAACTGTGGCTAATTCAGAATTCTGGGTTATATAGAACACCGATATTTTTAAAGTTAGTGGAAATTTCCAAATAGTGCAATTAGTAGGAAGAGAAATAAGTAGCCTTTACTAATCTACAGTACAAAAAAAAAAAAGTCAAAAGAGGAACATTTTAAATATGGTTTCCTCAAGTACCTGACATGATAGTACAACTCAAAGCAATTAATCCATCAAAGCTTTCTGTTTCGAAATTGCCATTTGTTTGAACAAATCATATTTATAACTCTCTAGGAAAAGGGAGCATTGGAGACTATAATAGTTTTTACCAAGGCACAAAAAAACAAGGTCAAAGAACTCTGCTTTAAAAAGTCTAATTTCCTTCCCCTAAATTATTGCCTCATATCATTTGTCAATCTCTCTTTTGGGCAGGGAATAGAATTAAACTTTCCATTCTAACTTGTCTTATTTTCTCACTGAATTTTAAAAACTCTTCATTAAAGGAGTTACCACATTGTACTTTGCTGTTTTATTTGCAAATCTTGCTAAATGTAAATTTTTAGGACAAAGACTATCTTATTAGTCTTTATACTTTCTGCCATTATAAAAACATCCTGACTTAGATTAAATGTTCTAGAAACAACCAAACAAGGAAAACACATCATCAGTAACTTACACTATGGAGCACTAATAACATGCCAGGCTCTCCATTACAAGTTAAGACATGATTTGCCAAATAAGCATGGTGGATTTGCTTAATGATGGAGTGAATTTTAGTCTTCACTTAATATTAGCCCTTTATTTTCACTGTCTCTTCATTTCTCAATCACATTCAAATTTTTGTCATTTCTAATCTCACTTTTCCAAAGCTATCTCCAAGGAATAGAGAAAGGGGGAATCATTTCAGGATCTACACTTTCTCTATAGTCAATGAGCCTAGAATAACTGGCAGAAAGGCAAAGGGATGACACAAGTGGTGTCAGGGGAGGGACAAGAGACTTGCTGACTGACTGCTATGCTTGCTCACAGTGCCACACACCCAGAATGTACAAGAAGTGGATCTTAAAATAATAGGTGATGAAAGCTCAGAAGTAGAAGATGATATTAGTACATTTTTTAAAAAAGAAGAAAAATAATTTATCTTTTGTTATTACAAACTTACAATCCCTCCAAAATACACTAGCTTCCCTATAGCAAATGCTATACAATTTTTTTTAATAGAAACACAATAAGCATGTAAACTTTTCTCTTTAAATTGACTAAAGAAAAAAACCTGAGTACAGGTTGAGTATTCTTTATCCCAAATGCGTGGGATCAGACATTTTTCAGATTTTGGAGTTACCAGGTTTTGGAATATGTATACAGAATTTTACCAATTGAGCATAACTAATTAAAAAATCAGAAACCCAAAACCTATAATTTTTTTTGAGATGACACTTCAGAATAACACAAATGATTTCTCCAAGTAATTGTTGGCTTAAACTAAGATAATTTACTAACAAATGAAGGTAAAAGAAGTTCAAGTCTTATTATATCAAGTTTCTGAAAATAATTGATGAAATTCAACTATTTAGCAATCCTGAGCTCTGCTTCCAGGCCATTCAGGAACTGATGTAATACCAACAGATACATATTCTGATATAAAGTGAATTAAAATGTTCTTATAAAACTCAAAAAACACAGTATAAAAATTTAAACATTATTTTCTGGGCTCATACAATAATTAAAAATCAAATGATGGGGGGAATGGGAGACAGATGACGAAGGAGGATTTTAGCAAACTCCTTGTAGACAAAAAGGCTAATTTTAATTGTATACAATTCTTTGTTTCCACAGCAGGCTCTCCTACTAACAGGGCAAATGAGTTTGATTTCCTTATGAGTCTGGTTGCTGCTAGTTACTTGAAACATGTATTGAGAAGGATGTTTAAGAAACACTGAGCTCAAGTGGAAAGCTTATCTATTACTCAAGGCTGTCAATGGACACAAGACGAAGGAGTGAGAATTCATAGGGCATATATTTTCCATGTCTTTATTAAAATGGGTCATACCCATTTAATTTCATATCCCAAAAACCAACCCACAGGCTATTACATAACAAATATTGAATAGTTAAGAATAAATTAATAAAAACTCAAACATTATTATTATTATTATTATTATTTTTACCTTGGTTTCGAACAGGGGTAACAAAATTGATACCATTGACATTTCTCCAGTCCCAAGATGCTGGCAATTGTAAAATCTTTCGCTGTATTTCAGCAGTCAGTGGTACAGGTTTGGGCCTACGATGGAAAGATATATTTGACATCAACATATAGTCCTTCTTTTGAGAGTGATTTTCTAACCCCTAATTCTATTATTTCAACATTGGTCTACTTAGCATCTATATTCAGGCCTGCAAAGCACTAACAGCCTTGTCCCAGGAATGTTTCAATGTGTCTGTTATGGTTTGTGTCTAGATGTCCCCCTAAAGTCTCATGAGGTCATGGAGCGGGTGGGCTTTTTGAAGGCAGCTGAATCTAGAATATGTGATTGGTTTATTATTGTCTAGTGCTGGGATAGGCAGTGTGAGTGCTACACCTACTCACCTACATACACTATAAAGAAGGAAAAGAGATTTGCTCCTCCCCTTTTTCTCTTGTTGCTTTTGCTGTTCTTTTGTTGCCATGAACTGTTGCCCCTGCACCATGCCACCCTGGCTTGGAGCCAGCCGATTATGAACTGAAACCTCCACAAACTGCATGCTAAATAAACCTTTCCTTCCTTAATTTTTGGCATCAAGGTATTTTACCCCAGCAATGAGAGAAAAGTAACTAAGACAGTGTCTATTACAAAATAAGAGTTTTCATTAATCATTTCTTTTTTCAGTATCTAGTCATCTTTTCTTTCAAAATGACACTGATTTTGTTTATCACTGTGATGGAATTTTCCATATTCCATGCTTGAACAGTTGCACTTTCATATTTGCACTTGACAGACTTTGACCATAAAAGGAGATAGGAGCTGCTGAAGATGACATATAAAGGAGTACTGAGAAAATGCAGGACTTGCAGAAATTTGAGTCAGGAGACAGTGGGTTGGTTATAAAAGTAAAGTTGACAAAGAAAAACAAAGGTCAAAGTATAAGGAAAGCAGGCTTACTCCATAAATGACAGCTAAAATTGTTCCATCATTATAGAGCCACATGTTGTATGATATAGCTGAAAGTAAGACACACAAAGGAGCGTTGCCTGGGCTCGTGAATAAAAAGACATTATTTCTGGAAATGTGAAAATTATTCTACAAGCATCTCTGTATTTAGACTTAAAACACACACACCTTTATCATGTGTACATACTCATAAACATGAACATACACAAGTATAGAGTACTCTAGTTCTAGACTTCTTGGGGTTTCTAAGTCAGCCCAATGCCAGCAGTATTGCATCTCTGTGCTGCTGCTCCTTTCATCTAAAATTCCTGTTGTCCTTACTTTGCACTCTCCAAGTTTTCTGCAACTTCTAATTTTAAAAACTGCTCACAAAGCAGCCTCGATCAACCAGCACCCAAAGAAAACTAACTTTCTCTCTTCCTCCTTCCCTTATTTCTCTTTTTCCTCTTTCAATTCATTTGTTAGGACACTATTTTTATACTGTGGTAAAATTTATTCATTTTTTGTCAATGTAAAGTATTTCAATTTCTTAGTTTACTTGGTTCTGTCATACCACACTGTTCTAACTTTTCCAGAGTTACTCAATGGGTTTTTACTAAGGTTGCGATTTAGTCAATGGAAAAGTTTTCTTGTGAACTACTTTAGGCCCTCTGCACCTATTCCCCAGTGACTCCCTCTCTCATAGAAATGACATATGTTGAAATTATGACACAATGTAAGCGAGATGGAACAAAGACAGATAACCTCGGAATTAAATCAAGAGTAGCACAATCTTTATAATTGTATGGCATAGACTTATTATGTAAAGAAATATTAATTATTCACTAAAATATTGAATAAGTTGAGAACATTTGGTTGAAATTGTATGACACAGAAATAAACAAAAGGCAGTCTTTGCCCAAGTGGAAGACAACGATAGCATGCACAAAGCACACAAAAACTATTTTAACAAATACTGTGCACCAAAAAAACCAAAAGAAAAACCCAGCATGACAAGGAAGGTTTTCTGGGTGAAAATGAAGAAATCAAAGAAGAATTTAGGGAATGCTAAAAGGAGAACTGAAACATTTTTAAGGATACTGTACATTACTGGCTCTTTATGTTTTATTTCTAGATTCTTTAGGAACCTGGTAAAAATTTTGGACTCAGCAAGATGCTCATAAATAATAAACTTTGTCTACAATATGAGCAGATGCAAAGACCTATAAAACCTCAAATCAAAAAAATACAAACTGAATCAAAAAGAACCGTTGAGAGTTTCTGTTACACCACTGGATTTTACAACAGAACTAACGTATATACATAAATGCTACTGAAAATCTGGCAGCCAGACTGTTCTACAAGTATTTCCTTCATCACTTGATTCCATCTTCTTATT